>PVIY010007827.1:0-80041 GCA_004026745.1 Myrmecophaga tridactyla | reverse complement strand
TTCTTCTTCTTCTTAAGCTGCCATATATATATTTACATTAAAATAGCCATTTCAGGCATTTTCAGGTAATCTTTTTAGAAAATTTTAAAATAAGAGCAATTATAGGTTTACAGAAAAATCATGTAAAAAATACAATATTTGCATATACCTATGCCTCCCCCATTATTAAGATCTTACATTAGTGTGGTACATTTGTTATAATTCATGAAAGAACATTTTTAATTGTACTGTTAAGTATAGTCCATTGTTTACAATAAGGTTCTTTTTTTAACATTTTTTGTGAATTATAATATATTCAAAAAAGCAATAAATCACAAAGTACATTGTAACAATGTAGTTATAGAAGAGATTTCAGAGTTTGGGATGGGTTACTGTTCCACAATTTCAGGTTATCCCTCTAGCTGCTCCAAGACACTGGAGACTGAAAGAAATATCAGTATAATAATTCAGTAGTCATACTCATTTGTTAAGTCCTTTCTTCTCTGTGATAACTCCTCTTTCTCCTTTGATCCTTCTCCCAGTCTTTACGGGTATTCAGGCTATGCCCATTCTAACTTTTTCATGTTGGAAAGGAGTGTTGACAATATGGGATAGGGACATGGAACTGGTGGATGTTCTTGGAGAGGCTGGTAACTTTCTGGGTTTCAGGATTTATCTGGTCTAGGAATCATCTGAAGGTTGGAGGTTTCTGGAAAGTAAATTTAAAGTGTGAAACTTTTGTAGAATCTCAGATAGAACCTGAGGTGTTCTTTAGGGTTAACAGGGATGGTGTTGGTTGGGGTTTGGCAAATGGTGGCAATTAGCAATATCTAGCTTAAAGCATGCCTAAGAGTAGCCTCCAAATAGCCTCTCAACTCCTTCTGAGTCTTTTAGCCACTGATACCTTATTTTGTTGTTACTTTTTTTCCTTTTTGCCAGGAAGACATTATTGATCCCACAGTGCCAGAACCAGGCTCATCGCTGGGAGTCATGTCTCACATGGGTGGGTAGGCAGGATAATGATTTTCCTTGCAGGGTTGAGTTTAGAGAGAGAGAGGCCACAACTGAGCAACAAAAGAGGCTTTTAGGAAGTATTTCTTAGGCATAACTATAGGTAGGCTTAGGTTCTCCATTACAGAAATAAGTTTCGTAAGAGCAAGCCTCAAAATCAAGGGCTTTGCCTATTGACTTGGGAGTCTCTAATATTTGAGAGAGTATAATGGGTTTCCCTAGTACAAAAGCTTAACAGTTCCACATTTTTTTCTCTAGTCCCTCAAGAGACTTTTTAATTATCTATAGGGTTCATTTAAAAAAAAATTTTTACTGTGATATATAACATATATACAAAAAGCCATAAATTTCCAAGTACATTTTAACAAGTTGTTATAGAATCAGTTTTAAAGTTTGGTACGGGTTACAGTTCCATGATTTTTCACTTTTAGTTCTAGCTGCTCCAAGATACTGGAAACCAAAAGAAATATCAATATTATGATTCAGCAGTCTCATTCATTTGTTAAATCCTATCTTCTCTTTTATACTGCTCTTTCTCTTTTTTTCTTTTTTTTGTGAAAAATAGCATATATACAAAAAGGCAATAAATTTCAAAGTACATCACAACAATTAGTTGTAGAACAGATTTCAGAGTTTAATATGGGTTATAATTCCACAATTTTAGGTTTTTACTTCTACTGCCCTAAGGTAATGGAGACTAAAAGAAATATCAATTTAATGATTCAGCACTCACACTCATTTGTTAACCCTACCTTCTCTGTATAACTCCACCATCAACTTTGATCTTTTTCCCACTGTTTAGGAGTTTTGGGGCTACGCCCAGTCTAACTTTTTCATGTTGGAAGGGGCTGTTGATAATTTGGGATTAGGGATGAAACTAGTTGATGTTCTGGAGAGGCTGGCCTATAGGGTTCATTTTTGACAAAGACTAATTCATAGGAGGTGTTGTGAGCTCATTTGGAGGCATATAATATCTGTCCTTCTTTGGGTCCTATTAGCAGTCAATATTGTCCAAAGCTTAAGATCCCTTGGTTCATGAGGGACTATAAGACAAAGATATTCTAATTTCATTCTTCCTTCTTTTGTTAGCTGAAATACTTCTATAAAGAAGATATTTCCACATCATTTATTGGATTCCTCTGAGGTACAGTTCATAAAGTCAGACCAGGATGAGTGCTTCCTTCTTGCCTTTATTTATCAGAATTAAAAATAATGAATTTGCCCCCAGGCATCCACCAATGGTGACAAATTTTACGTTGGTTGTTTGGTTGGTTTTATTGTGAAAAATAACATATATCCAAAAAAGCAATAAATTTCAAAGCACAGAACAATTAATTGTAGAACAGATTTCAGGGTTTGGTAGGAATTGTAGTTTGACAATTTTAGGTTTTTCATTTTACCTGCTCCAAGACACTGGAGACTAGAAGAAATATCAATATAATGATTCAGCAATCATACTCATTTCTTAAATCCTATCTCCTTTGTTATAAATCCACTTTCTCCTTTGATCCTTCTTCCTTAGGAGTATGGAAGTATGCCCATTCTAACTTTTTCATGTTGGGAAGGGCTGCCGATAATATGGTATAGGGGAATGAAACTAGTTGATGTTTGGGAGAGGCTGAGCCTCTGGGTTTCAGGAATTATCCGGCCTGGGAACCCATCTGGAGGTTGTAGGCTTCTGGATGGATTTTTTGTTTTTGTTTTAGCAGAAAAGTGTCTTTTAATAGACATTTATAAACAGGTGATACTGGAGGCCTATCCTGTAGGTCTTAATCTTTCTCTGAAAAGTTCAAACTCTTTGCCTAGAGTGGGGACCTGGAATAGCTGTTTGCATTAAGAAAAATCCATAGCTATGCTGTGTCCCTCATCACAGCTGCCCACCATTATTATCAGCAGTACACACTCACACAAGGATACTGTACTTCCTTTGTTACAAGCTCTCACTGGACCACTCGGAACATACTACACAAGGTGCCAGCATACAGAGGAGAAAAGAAGCGGGGGGAGAGGAGACACTTATGGGTGAGCCCCAACTTCTAGTGGGAAAACCATGGTAAAAGTAACGGAAGAACCTCAGAAACTCTTACACATATACATATATTACAGTATTTATTTACAGTCTTCATCTTCCCAGTTATGCAATGGATGGTATAACTATTACTTTTTGTATTATTGAGAACTCATGGATTTAAACATTTGATGTACCTTAATCCATTACAGTTCTTATTCTGACTGATGCTAAGATTATTCCATTTTCGATCTGTGGGGGCCTTTTGGAATTGGCTTCTCAATTCTTTGGATACAACCTTAAGATCCTTTGATAGCGTCTTTGCTAACTGATGTTTCAAGATGTTCCTGATCCCCTTGTATTCTGCCTCAGACCTGGAATCGGCTAAGGAGTCGGGTTCCTTTTAGTGGGAAAAGTTTCAAAAATAGTACAGAGTATTTCCTTATATTCTCTCACTCACCTTCCCCTAATGTTAACATCTTACATAACCATAGTACAATTATCCAAAGACATATTATACAATATTCTTTTTTTTCACATTGTAAAAGTTATGTCTTTATACAATTGCCTTCAAGAATAAAGGCTACTGGAACACATCTCAACAGTTCCAGGTACTTCCCTCCAGCCACTCCAATACACTACAAACTAAAAAGGAATATGTATATATTGCATAAGAATAACCTCCAGGATAACCTCTCAACTCTGTTTGAAATCTTTCAGCCATTGAAATTTTATTTTGTCTCATTTCTCTCTTCCCCCTTTTGGCCAAGAAGACTTTCTCAATCCCTTGATGCCAGGTCCTGGCTCATCCCAGGAGGTTGATGTCCCACATTGCCAGGGAGATCTACACCCCTAGGAGTCATATCCCACATGCCTAGTTCACCTGCCTAGTTAGCTTAGAGAAAGAGGCCACATTTGAGCAATAAAAGAGGTTCTCTGGGGGTGACCCTTAGGCCTAATTTTAAGTAGGCTTAGCCTATCCTTTGCAGGATCATAATTAAACTGCAGACTTAATTTGGATTTCACCAGTTTTTCCATTACCATACTTTTTTTTTCCGTTCTAGGATCTGATCCAAGACCTCACATTGCCTTTAGTTGTCATATCTCCTTAGTCTCTTCCAAATGTGACAGTTCCTCAGTCTTTCCTTATCTTTCATGACCTTAATGCCTTTGAAGAATACTCATCAGGTATTTTGTAGAACATCCTTCAACTTCAGTTTGCATGCTGTTTCCTCGTGACTAGATTGAAGTGATTCCCAGCACTTCCCAGCACACATCTCTGTCCCCTTTGCCCTCCTGGCAGGCCCCAATGGTCACACCTGGAGGAGTGTGGACCCTGGCACCACTTCTAGAGGCAGCACTCGAGAACTTCAGCCATTTTTTAAGTGTACAATACAGTGACATTGACTACTTTTGTTTCGTTTTAACAGCATCATGAGTTGCTGTTCTGTCCAGAAGATCTTCAGTGCATCAAAATCTTGTTTTAAAATTGACAGTTCATCCAGAGATGAAGAAAAGCAAACCCTACATAATCAATCACCTTGCCCAGAACAACAAACATCATTTTCACATGGTAGCAGCTTCACCTGAGGATGTCAGTTAAATAAACATACTGATAATTTCTGATGGTTTATGTTCAGAATCAACCATAGCATCGGTTTCAAGTTTTTGAGGTTTGTCTATCTTCCCTTACATGCTTTCCTGACCTCACTTTCCACTCAGAGCTACCATGTGTCTGAGTAGTGTCTGCTACAACCATTCAACTCCACGTTTGCAACACAAAAGCAGCCATAGACAATAAATAAATGGAGGGGCTTGACTGCTTACCAATAAAACTTTAGTTACAAATGCAGACAGGGGGCCAGATTTGGCCCACAGGACAGAGTTTGCTGAGCTGTGGAATTAAATACAACATAACAGGTACCCATCATGTGAAGTGACTCCCCAGGTTTTGGCTGCGCTGAACAGAATTGAGAACATCTAATGCTTTTATGGTGTGAATTTCTTTCTGTGGCCACATTTGAGTTTTACATTTGCAGAATGAAGAGTTCATGAATACTTAGGGAATACAAATAACTACTATAGGTACTCGCTTCTCTCCTTTAAAAAACACATTCATTAGTGTAACTAATAAAGTATAAGTGGCAGAGAGAGTTCAGATAGAGTTGAGAGGCTGCTCTGGAGGTTGTTCATATGCAAGCTTCAGGTAGACCTTGCTACCTATCTTAACATGTCAACCCCCAACCAGAACCATTCCAGCCAAACCTAAAGAATGCCTAGGGCAATATATAAGATTCCACAAGGGTTCCATGCACTAAGGTAACTTTCCAGAAACCTACAACCTCCAGATGGGTCCCTGGACCAGACAAGTCCTAAAGCCTAGAGGGCCCAGCCTCTCCAGAACATCACCTAGTTCCTTCTCCCTACCCCATATTAGTGACAGAGCCTTTAAACATGAAAAAGTTAGAATGGCCTTAGCCTAAACACCCCTAAAGAGAAGGATAGAAAGGCCAAAGGTGATGGTGGAGTTATACATAGAAGATAAGACTTAACAAATGAATATGAATGCTAAATCATGAAATTGATATCTCTTTTAGTCTCCAGTATCTTAAAGCAGCTAGAAGTAAAACCCTAAAACTGTGGATTTGTAACCCATGTCAAACTCTACAACATATCCTACAACTAATTGTGGTGCTATGCTTTGAAATTTATTGCTTTTTTTGTATATATGTCATTTTTCACAGAAAGAAAGAAAGAAACAAAGTCAATTGTAAAAAATTACATTGTAAAAAATTAAATATAAAAAAATTTTTAAGCTTTCTAGCCTCTTATATTCTGGAGCAGCTAGAAGGAAAAATCTGAGAGGATCGTATGGTATAGCCCGTGACAAACTCTGGGATCTGTCCTGTAACATCTTGTTGAAGGGTGCTTTGAAAACTATTGTTTTTTTATTTCTTTGCTGTGTATGTATGTTATACTATACAACAGAAAAATTATTTTAAAAAAACACATTCATTGCTGTTTGTTTTTTATTCTACAGGGACATATGTAAATGTATTCTATGGATTTGTTTAAAAACAGTATTACTACTAAGTTAGGCAATCCCCTCTTGATTGACAGGACTACCCCACGAGCCTGCTGAAACCTGATAAACAGAGGCACAGGTCAGCTATTTAGATTTTTAATTGAGAATTAAATTTACCAGCAATAAGTTCCTTTATCAGCACTTGTACCTATGGTTTTTTCCCTTGGAAGAGCTTTGGTAAGAATGAAATAGGTCCAACCTTGGAAGCATTTTGGAATTTTTTGGTAGGTCAAGATGTAAGTTTGCCTCTTGAAATTTGAGTCAGTTCCAGATAACCGTTTAGCCCGATTTGAGTGACAAGCCACAATGTTTGATTATATCCTAAGATATTTCACTGTGTAGAAGCCTGTAAAATGTGGCACCCATGGACTTTGGTTCTTCAGAAATTCCTTCGTCAGAAATGAAACAAGTTCAGGGTTTGTGGCTGTGTGACATGCATTGGCAAAAATGTTGACTCCAAAGTCTCAAATATTCAGTTTCAGAAAGCGATTAGAAAACTTGGAAGAGAGACGAGGGGGGTGGAGAAAATGTGGTTATCCTTTTACTCTCTAATTCATCTGCTTTATGTATGAACCCCCAGCTGGAAAGTTAACTGTTCGCATTTCAGATAATACAGTGAAATTGGATCACTTGAACTGACAGAAATGGTTTAACTGGTTACTCAACCTCATCACCTTATCATCAAACTGACCGTCCCTCTCTTATTTCGGAAAATAAACAGAGAACTTGTGAGAGTTAGGTGAATCTGTGTGGGCATTCAAATATCTGTTTTCTCGCAGAATCAGTGTGAGTATAAAATGAAGTTGGAAAAAGTAATAGCCACCCTATTCTATCACATGGCAATCAGAGAAGCCATCTGGCTAAATAGCTAAACTGTTGACATTTGGGGGGGGCGGGGGGGCAGGGGTGGGTTGCTCAATCGAACTTGGATCTCTCACATGTCAGATGAACATTCTTAACTGTAGACTTGTTTTTTTTATTGATGAATCTTCACACATATACAGTCCATACATGGTATAATCAGTGGCTCATAATATTATCACATAGTTGTGAATTCATCAACATGACATTTGTAGAACATTTGCATCACTCCAGAAAAAAATACAAAGAAAAAAACTCATATATCCCACATTCTTACCCCGCCCTCTCATTGGGAAGTATTTCAAACTACTCAATTTATTGCACACATTATCCCCCCTATTATTGCTTTTTGTATCCATATTTTTTTACTCATCTGTCCATATCTTGGATAAAAGGAACATCAGACACAAGGTTTTCACAATCACACAGTTACACTGTAAAAGCTCTATCATTATATAATCTAAACTCTAGGCTTTTGACATTATCTTTATATGAAATCATACTCAAAGCCTCAGAGAAACACTGGTAAGAGTGAAGGAACCTGATACACTTTTTTTCCTCAAAACACTCCTATGCTCTTTTAATTATTCTCATTTATAATGCAAATTAATAGAAATGCAAATATATTACTTAACATATCTAACAAAGAACTAAGCTTTCTTTGTTCTGTTTTTTTTCTCTTTTTAAATTTTTTATTAATTTTTAAATTAAAAAAATACAACAAATACAAGCATTCTTAACATATGATCATTCCAATTTACATATATAATTAGTAATTCACAATATCATCACATAGTTGCAAATTCATCATGATGTTCATTTCATAGAACTTTTGCATCAATTCAGAAAAAGAAATAAAAAGACAACAGAAAAAATTCATACACACCCATACCCCTTACCCCTCCCTGTCACTGATCACTAGCATTTCAATCTACTAAATTTAATTTTGTCGTTTGTTCCCCTATTATTTATTTTTATTCCATATATTTTACTTCTCTGTTGATAAAGTAGATAAAAGGAGCATCAGACACCAGGTTTTCACAATCACACAATCACATTGTGAAAGCTCTATCATTATACAATTATCTTCAAGAAACATGGCTACTGGAACACAACTCTACATTTTCAGGCAGTTCCCTCCAGCCTCTCCATTACATCTTGACTAACAAGGTGATATCTATTCAATGCATAAGAATAACCTCCAGGATAACCTCTCAACTTTGTTTGAAATCTCTCAGTCATTGACACTTTATTTGGTCTCATTTTGCTCTTCCCCCTTTTGGTCAAGAAGATTTTCTCAATCCCTTGATGCTGAGTCCCAGCTCATTCTAGGATTTCTGTCCCACATTGCCAGGAAGGTCCACACCCCTGGGAGTCACATCCCACAGAGAGAGGGGAAGGGCGATGAGTTTGCTTGTTGTGTTGGCCAACATCTGAGCAACAAAAGAGGTTCTCTTGGGTGTGACTCTTAGGCCTAATTTTAAGTAGGCTTGACCTATCTTTCGTGGGGTTAAGTTTCATATGAACAAACCCCAAGATTGGGGGCTCAGCCTATTGCTTTGGTTGTCCACACTGCTTGTAGAGAATATCAAGAATTCAACTTGGGGAAGTTGAATTTGCCCCCTTTCTCCCCATTCCCACAAAGGGACTTTGCAAATACTTTTTTTTTTTTTTTTTTACATGGGCAGGCACCAGGAATCAAACCTGGGTACTTGAGCACAGCAGGCAAGCGTTCTTACCTGCTGAGCCACCGTAGCCCACCCATGCAAATACGTTTTAACTCACTATTCAAATCACTCTGGGATTTACTGGGGCATCACTCTGGACAAACCTACCAAATCTTATGCCCTACTCAACATTCCATGTACTTATGGTGTTCAATTAAGCTGTCCACATAAGTTATGATTAATCCTTTCTTTATCTTCTTACTCTAACTGCTTTTTTTTTACTTTTTAAGTATTTTATTAATTAAAAAATATTACAAGAAAGAAACACAAACATTCTTAGTGTATGCTCATTCAGTTCTACATATAGAATCAGTAATTCACAACATCATCACATAGTTGCATATTCATCATCATGATCATTTCTTAGAACCTTTGCATCAATCAGAAAAAGAAATAAAAAGACAATAGAAAAATAGAAATGAAAACAGAAAAAAATATATACATACCATACCCCTTAACATATATTCTTAACATATGATCATTCCAATTTACATATATAATTAGTAATTCACAATATCATCACATAGTTGCAAATTCATCATCATGATCATTTCTTAGAACTTTTGCATCAATTCAGAAAAAGAATGAAAGACAACAGAAAACATTCATATATACCATACCCCTTACCCCTCCCTTTCATTGATCACTAACATTTCAAACTAAATTTATTTTAACATTTGTTCCCCCTATTATCCATCTTCATTCCATATGTTCTACTCGTCTGCCAACAAGGTAGACAAAAGGAGCATCAGACACAAGGCCCCCACAATCACACAGTCACACTGCGAAAGCTATACCATCACACAACCATCATCAAGAAACATGGCCACTGGAACACAGCTCCACACCCTCAGGCAGTTCCCTCCAGCTTCTCCACTACATCCTGGATAACAACATGATATCTACTCAATGCGCAAGAATAACCTCCAGGACAACCCCTCGGCTCCGCCCGGAATCCCCCAGTCACAGACACTTTGTCCCATTTCACTCTCCCCCCCCCTCCCCAGTCAAGAAGATTTTCCCAATCCCCCGATGCTGGGTCTCAGCTCATTCTAGAGGTTTTCTTAATCCCTTGATGCTGAGCCCCAGCTCACTCCAGGATCCCCATTCCACATTGCCAGGAAGGCCCATACCCCCAGGAACCATGCTCCTTGCAGACAGGGGGACGGTGGTGAGCTTGCTTGCTGTGTTGGCAGGAGAGAGAGGCCACATCTGAGCAACAAAAGAGGCTCTCCTGGGGGTGACCCCTAGGCCTAACTTAAGTAGGCTTGACCTATCCTCCGTGGGGTCAAGCTTCACACAAACAAACCCCAAGACTGGGGGCCCAACCTACAGCCCCAGCCATCCACACTGCTTGTGAGAATATCATGAATTCAACTTGGGGAGGTTGAATTTTCCCCTGTTCTCACCATTCACCGAAGGGGACTTTGCAAATACTTTTCCACTCACTGATCAAATCACTCTGGGATTCATCGGGGCATCACTCTGGACAAACCAACAAAATCTCATGTCCTACCCAAGGTTCCACGTACTTATGTTGTTCAACCAACTATCTACATAAGTTATATTAGGAGATGCACTAGTCAAAATATAAATTTTGTAACAAATAAACATTTTTTGCTTTAGTCTCACACATAAGTTGAAATTTTTAAATATTAATTACCATCTATTTTTAGCACCCTGCAGAAATGACATTCCTTTGTTCTTCCTCATGCAAAAACATTTTTTAAATCTGTACATTTAGTCACTATCATTATACACTCTAGGTATCCCTAGATTATACCATCTCAATCTTTATTGTCTATCTTTCTTTCTGATTTCATTTATGCCCCCAGCCCTCCTCCCTCTATCATTCTCACATTCAGCTTCATTCAGTGTTTTAACATAATTGTATTACAGTTAGGTAGTATTGTGATGTCCATTTCTGAGTTTTTATATTCAGTCCTGTTGCACAATCTGTATCCCTTCAGCTCCAATTACCCAATATCTTACCCTATTTCTATCTCCTGATGGTCTCTGTTACCAACAAAATATTCCAAGTTTATTCACTAATGTCAGTTCATATCAGTGAGACCATACAGTATTTGTCCTTTTGTTTTGGCTATTCTCACTCAGTATAATGTCCTTAAGTTCCATCCATGTTGTTACATATGTCATAGCTTTATTCTATCTTACAGCTGCATAATATTCCATCGTATGTATATGCCACAGTTTGTTTAGCCACCTGTCTGTTGATGGATATTTTTGCTGTTTCCATCTCTTGGTAATTGTAAATAATGCTGCTATAAACATTGGTGTGCAAATGTCTGTTTGTGTCCTTGCCCTCATGTCCTTTGAGTAGAGACAGCATATAGATGGGTCCTGTTTTTTAATCCATTCTGCCAGTCTATGTCTTTTGATTGGGGAGTTTAATCCATTAACATTTAGTGTTATTATTGCACGGGAAGTACTTTCTTTTACTATTTTGCCTTCTGGATTTTATATGTCATATCTAATTTTCCTTCTTTTTACCTTTACTCATAGTCTTCCTTTCTACACTCGTCTCCACACCTCTCTCTTCTGTCTTTTCGTATCTGTCTCTAGTGCTCCCTTTAGTATTTCTTTCAGAGCTGGTCTCTTGGTCACAAATTTTCTGCGTGATTTTTTATCTGAAAATGTTTTAATTTCTCCCTCATTTTTGAAGGACAATTTTGCTGGATATAGAATTCTTGGTTGGCAGTTTTTCTCTTTTAATCATTTAAATATATCATCCCACTGTCTTCTCGCCTCCATGGTTTCTGCTGAGAGATCTGTGCATAGTCTCATTGGGCTTCCCTTGTATGCGATGGATTGCTTTTCTCTTGCTGCTTTCAAAATTCTCTCTTTCTCTTTGACCTCTGACATTCTGATTAGTAAATGTCTTGGAGTACGTCTATTTGGATCTATTCTCTTTGGGGTACACTGCACTTCTTGGATCTGTAATTTTAAGT
Source organism: Myrmecophaga tridactyla (assembly GCA_004026745.1). Classification (NCBI taxonomy): domain Eukaryota; kingdom Metazoa; phylum Chordata; class Mammalia; order Pilosa; family Myrmecophagidae; genus Myrmecophaga; species Myrmecophaga tridactyla. The sequence goes on along the minus strand of PVIY010007827.1, from coordinate 68,401 downwards.
CTTCCACAAGAGTTGGGTAATTTTCAGTGATAATTTCCTCCATTAGTTTTTCTCCTCCTTTTCCCTTCTCTTCTCCTTCTGGGACACCCACAACATGTATATTCATGTGCTTCATATTGTCATTCAATTCCCTGAGTCCCTGCTCATATTTTTCCATTTTCCCCTATATTTTCTTTTTCTTGTTGGATTTCAGATGTTCCATCCTCCAGCTCACTAATCCTATGTTCTGCCTCTCAAAATCTACCATTGTAGGTTTCCATTGGTTTTTTTTCATCTCTTGTACCGTGCCTTTCATTCCCATAACTTCTGTGTTTGTTTTTTCAGACTTTGATTTCTTCCTTTTGTTCATTGCTTGCCTTCTTTATATCCTCCCTCAATTCATTGATTTGGTTTTTGATGAGGTTTTCCATGTCTGTTTGTATATTCTGAATTAATTGTTTCAGCTCCTGTATCTCATTTGAATTGTTGGTTTGTTCCTTTGACTGGGCCATATCTTCAATTTTCCTGGTGTGATTTGTTATTTTTTGCTGGTGTCTAGGCATTTAATTACCTTAATTAATTTATTCTGGAGATCGCTTTCACTTCTTTTACCTAGGGTTTTCTTGCTGGATGAATTTGTTGTCTATCTGTTCTCTGACATTCAGTTCAGCTTTATCTGGATCTCTAGCTTATCTTATGTTTAACAGAGGAGAATTTTTCAGTTCTTGTTCTCTTGTTTCTTGCCCTGCTTGTATGGTGCCTCCCCCCCCCCGCCCACCCTTAGGAGGGTCTACTTAGGTATTATAGACCCCAGCCGGATTTTCCCAGACCAAACTGGCCTCCTATCAGGAGGAAAGAGTCATTGGCATCAGTTTTCCCTGAAGGTGAGACCCAGAAGGTTGACAGACTTTCCTGTGAAGTCTCTGGACTCTGTTTTTCTTATCCTACCCAGTATGTGGTGCTTGTCTGCCTGCAGGTCCCACCAGCATAAGGTGATGTGGTACCTTTAACTTTGGCAGACTCTCCCTGCTGGGGGCATGGTGGAGACAGAGGAGAGGTTGTAGGGTGGTTTTAATGGCTTCAAGTTACCAAGCCCTGGTGTCTGAATTTCTTGAGGGAGGGATTCCACCTGAGTTGGGCTTCACCCCTCCCCTGGGGAAGGCACAGGCTCCAGACAAGCCCTCAAGAGAGCTTGTTTCTGCCTATGCTTGGGGCAGTTGCAGCCTGAGAAGTCCTGCTGCTGAATCCAGAGGCAGTCAAGCCTTTGTAGAAACACAGCCACAAAAACTTCTGTTTCCTTTTTTTTTTTCTTTTTCCGTAAGCCCTGCCCCCTTGGCACCAGGGCAAAAAATGAGCGACCTCCGATTTGACCAGGTTCACCTGAGCTGGTGGCCTATTTTTAGTAGTCAGAATTTGTTAATTAATCCCACAATTGGCGTTTGGTTTGGCTTAGCCCCTGCTGCTGGTAAAGTCTCTTTCCTTTCCCCCCTGGGTAGAAGCCTGTGGGGGAGGGGCGCCGGCTGCCACGGCTTGGGGAACTCATGGTTCTGGGGGGGCTCGCAGCCGGCCCAGCTGGTCCAGACTGGGTTACCCTGTGTTACTGGTCACTGACGTGGCCCTAGGAGCTGTTCTGTGCTGTTTCTGGTTATTTAGTAGTTGTTCTGGAGGACGAACTAAAACGCGCACATTGTTAAGCCGACATCTTGGCCCTTCCCTCTCTGTTCTGTTTTTAATTTTCAATATGAAAATTTTCAAGCCCATGGAAATGTATGGAGAGTAATTTAATATATATACAGATACCCCTTACATAGATAGAATGATTATTGACATTTTTCCATATTTGCTTCATTGATTTTTTTTTCCCTGAAGTATTTCAAATTAGAGATACCATGAGTTTTTTTTCTAAATCACTCAAGTTATAGCACAAAAAAAAGATGGATGGATTTTCTTGTGTAATCAGCTGTCCTCCAGATATGTTTTACAGCCAGTTTATTCAAACTGGGATCCAATAAAGAGCCACCACGGCATGTGGTAGTTCTTTGTCCCATGTCCCTTTTAAAATCCAGAGCGGTCCTCCCTCTTTCATGACAGTCACCTTTTGAAGAGATAAGGCCAGCTGTCGGGTAGCCTATTCCACCTTCAAGAAGATTCCACACAGCTTTAAACGTGGGTCTCATCACTGGGCCATGACACATGTGGTCCAGGCAAATTAATGCTTTAAAAATTATCTTCTGAATAGCACAGTTACATTGCTTCCTAGTTTTTTTATGTATGTGTATCTTTTTGCCTGTTAAAAACTATAATTTATAACTGGAGGTATTTGACATAAGACAGTTTTGATGATATATCACACAGATGGAAAACCTTATTTCTCCTTTTTTTTTCTCCATTTTTTAATACAGAAGTGACTGAGACACTCTTGACTTATGGGAGTCCTAATAGCCACTGATGATGCATTCAAAGGTCAGTGTGGACTTGGCCTAATTTTGTGGCTCTTGTTCAGTATGTTCATCACTCAATGTCCCAAACTCCCACATCAATTATGTATTCCCCATCAAAATATAGTAGTTGGGCTGCCCTCGGGCATGTCACATGCAGCATGAATTTGTTTCCAACACAGTCAGTCTACCTCAGCCAAGCTTCCCTATGTCTACACTTGTACCTTTCTAAAGCTTTAACAGTCATTTCCTCGAGATTGAGTTGAATTATTTGGCGACAGGCTCATGACTCTTCTTGTCCCTATCACCTTAATTTTATGCCAACTTTTCCTGGGATGCTGGAGTTTCCTTTTCTTGATACAAAAGCCTTCTACTTGCCAGAGGCTTAGGCTCTGATCTATGTCGATTGGAATGATTATTTGCTTTGAAGAGATCAGCTGAGGTGCCTTTGATGGAAAGAATGGAAGCTGAGTAAGTGGTGGCTGTACTAAGCCATTAAGTGTTGGGTGGTTTATTATGCATTTAATATGACATTATTCAAATGTCATATTAATTGCTAGCATTTAAAAGTTTGGTGCATTCACATAAGAATTCAGATTGCTGATTCTTTCGACAAATGGGAAGGTCTGGTTATGCTGGGCCGAGGCTCTTGTTAGTAGAACCAGCTTTCTAGTTGGCCACTCTCACTTTTTATATCGCAGAGAGGGACACAGAAGCTCTAATAGGTCTCAACAAAAAATGTACTGATCAGGCAGAAGAGGGATGACACACTGTTAAAAGCCGCCATATAGATGAACCTTGAAGACATTATTTTAAGTGAAATAAACCAGACACAAACAGACAAATATTGTATGATTCCACTTATCTGAAATAGCTAGAATAATCAAATTCATAAAAACAGAAAGTAGATTACTGGTTACAAAGGTTCTGGGGAATGAGGGAAATGGGGAGTTATTACTTAATGGGGTAGGAATTCTGTTTCGAGTGATGAAAAGCTTTGGTAATGGATGGAATGGGATGGTAACACAATATTATGAGTGTAATTAATACCACTGAAATGTACACTTAAAAATTGTTAAACTGGCAAATTTTAGGTTGTAGATATGTTACCACCACCACAACAACAAATTTAATGAATAAAATACAATAGAGGGAGGGCCACAGTGGCTCAGCAAGAAGAGTTCTCACCTGCCATGCTGGAGACCTGGGTCAATTCCTCCCGATGCCTGCCCATGCTGGAAAAAACCCACACACAATAGAGCACTATAAACTGTTTTTGAAAACCAACATATTAAACACCTGTTACGCACCAGGCACTGGAGTAGGCAAAAATGGGCACTGTTCCTGCCTGCGAGTATCTTATACTCTAGAAGATGACGTAGACATTAATCAAGTAGACAGATATTAATCACTTAATAAATAATGACCAAGCCTTACACGGGGCACTCCACTCGGATATAGGCAGGAGACAGAACTGTGAGGGCAGCAAAACCCCCAAATCCTGGTGCTCACTTTGGGAAATGGGGTGAGGGAGACAGAAAATAAAAAAGTAAGTGAAATAGAGCATCTCCTAGATAACGTATAGGCCCTGGATAAAGAAACGAAAGGAGGCTTGATGGGTGGGGATTGCTATTTTATATCTGGAGGTCAGCAATGGCCTCATTGAGCTGGTGATTTGAATAAAGAAAAGGAGGGAGGCAGGGAGGCTTGGAGGTGGGAGAGAGCAATGTACGTTGGGGATGGGGAGGGAATTTCTAGGCTGAGGGACCAGCCAGTGCCCAGCCACAGAGGAGGGATCGTGCTTGGGGCCTTTGGAAGTCAGGAGGGCTAAAGCAAAGTGAGCAAAGGGGCAAATGGAAAGCCAAGGTCAGGAACAGGGGACATGAAGCTTCTGGTGACCGGGTTTCTCCAGGGGGTATAAGGTAGGGGGCTTGAGCAGAAGAGCCATGTCATCAGACCCACATTTGCACAGGACCACAAGGAGGGGTTATGAAGGGGAGCAAGGAGGGCACAGGGAGGGCAGCAGGGAAGCGTGCCATAGCCAGTCTGGACTGGGATGGAGCAGCAGAGACCAAGAGATGGGCAGATTCTGAACGTATTTTAAAGGTGCAGACAGCCATATTTGCTGATTGGCTGAATGCGGATTAAAAAAAGAAGGGGGAGCCAAGCAAGACCCCTGGTGTTATCCCAAGTGCAAGGCAGAGTTATCTGGTGCAAAGCTGGAGAATCCTAGAAGAGCAGCACTTTGAGGGAGACCAGGAATTCGGTTTGGGGCATGAGTTTGAGGGCCTCTCTATACCTAGGTGGAGGTGCCCAGGAGGTAATTTGAACCTGGAGTCCAGGTGACAGTCTGCACTAGAGATAAAAAGTTGCACTCAGTTAGTGGACAGTGTTTTGTTTGTTTTAATTTTTAAATTTTTTTTAAACATAACAACATACAAAAATGAACATTCTTACCATATGATCATTCCATTCTTGGTATATAATAATAACTCACAATATCATCACATAGTTGTATCTTCATCACCATGATCATTTCTTAGAACATTTGCATCAATTCTGAAAAAGAAATAAAAAGAAAACAGAAAAAAACTCATACATACCATACCCCTTACCTCTCCCTCTCACTGATTGCTAGTATTTCCATCTATCCAATATATTTTAGCCTTTGTTTCCCCTATTTTTTTCTATACCCCTTCCCACTCCCTTTCATTGATCACTAGCATTTCAAGCTACTAAATTTATTTTAACATTTGTTCCTCCTATTATTTATTTATTTTTAATCCCTATGTTTTACTCATGTGTCCATACCATAGAGAAAAAGAGAATCAGACCCAACATTTTCGCAATCATGCAGTCACATTGCAAAAGCTATATCATTATATAATCATCTTCAGGAAACATGGCTACTGGAACACAGCTCTACATTTTCAGGCATTTCCCTCTAGCCTCTCCATTATCTCTTTTTTTTAAAAAATTATTCATTTATTAATTAAAAAAAATTAACTACAAACGAACTAAAACATTAACATGTGATCATTCCGTTCTACATATATAATCAGTAATTCACAATATCATCACTTAGTTGCATATTCATCATTTCTTAGAACATTTGCATCAATTCAGAAAAAGAAATAAAAAGACAACAGAAAAAGAAAAAAATGAAAACAGGAAAAAAAAGATTATACATACCATACCCCTTACCCCTCGCTTTCATTGATCACTAGCATTTCAAACTAAATTTATTTTAACATTTGTTCCCCCATTATTTATTTTTATTCCATATGTTCTACTTGTCTGTTGACAAGGTAGGTAAAAGGAGTATCAGACACAAGGTTTTCACAATCACACAGTCACATTGTGAAAGCTATATCATTATTCAATCATCATTAAGAAACATGGCTACTGGAACACAGCTCTACATTTTCAGGCAGTTCCCTCCAGCCTCTCCCTTACATCTTGAATAACAAGGTGATATCTACTCAATGCATAAGAATAACCTCCTGGTCAAAGAGCATGAAGAATTCTGAGTTGAAGCCAACAGGTTTTATTCAGATGTTAATGTGCCATATGAATCTCCCTAGAAGTCCCCTTTGACTGAAGAGCATTTCCCAGGATAAGTGTTTCTCAGAGCAAACAGAGGGACAGTCACCTCATTTAGGAAACTGAGGCCCAAGATCCAGAGAGGTCTGTTGGATTACCCAAGATGTCAGGACACCCAGTGCCTCACACCACTGAAGGATGATGGGGCAGCTGTCATCTTGGGCCTTCTCTTCTGGTGGGGAGGCTGGGCCCTCAGCTGGTGGGTGGTCATGTGTGGTCACCTGAACAATTACAGCCCTTCTCTGGGATTCTCTGACAAGTCCTTTCGGTCTGGATGCAAGACAGACTCTAGACACTGTCATCTGTGCAGCCAATCCTCCCCTCTCTGAATTTCTCCCAAGAAGCTCAACCTCAGTGTCTTCTCCCTCTAAATTACAGAACACCCCCACACCCCCATACCCCAATAGATATACACTCACACACCACACACCTCTTTACCTGTTGACACCTAAACCCAGAGAAGGGGGCTGGGGAGGAGTGGAAGGTGAAAACTCACTTCTACTTCTAGCATTTATAGGGCTTCCAGGAGTCCCAGGGAAGGTAGTTTTCTCCATTTCTTAGCACATGGGTCTTCTTAAACCTGAGCCAAATAGCAATACGGGTAACTTATTATCTTACATAATTACCACCCAGGGTTTATTTTCTTTAAAGTGAAATATTGTTAACATTGTCTTTAGTGCTTTGCCCTTAGATGCTGCTCCACTCAGGAGAGGACGATGGTCAGTCTCTGGGAGCAACATCTAAGCCCCAGTAGGATCAATAGGGAAGGTCATGGTTAAAATAAATTTTGTTAGGAAAGTGAGCCAGACCCAAAAGAATGTATCAGCCCTGGAGGAAGAAAGGGGAGGACCTGGGAGATTAACCCTGGCACAGGGGGTGTGTCAGGCTAGAGGAGGAGGACAGGGAGCTGAGACTGGGACCTCCTGCCCTCCTTTCCATCTCCTCCCCACCACAGCCCCTTTCTCTTTCCCTTGGTTTCCCCACCCTCAAACACACGTGTCCTAAGATGACTGGCAGTAGATCCATGGCCAAACCAGCTCTGGGGAAGACAAAATACTACATGCTTAGCCTCCCTAGTAACAACATAATAAAAAGCTAAAACAATCATAGCTCCCCTGTATGAGCACCTTCCTAGAAATTCTTTGAGGTATTAGTATTATATACGTTTACATATATTAACATATATATTCACAAAACAACCTCCTGAGGTGGCCACTGCCATTAGCCCCATCTTTTCAATGAGAAGATGAGGTATAAGGAGGTTAAGGGACGTGGCCAGGGCCAGGCAGGAGACCTGCATCTGGCCCAGACAATAACATTCCAGGTTCTACCCACTTACCCATGGTGCCTTACGTTGCAAAGGTTTTAAGCAAGGAGGGACGTCCTTAGAAGATTTTCTAAACAGGAGCAGATTTTATTTGAAATTGTTATACCTCTGGGACTATCTCAAGTCAGATATTATTCCAATTTCATATTGTTCAAAATACCAAACTACTGCACTAACTAAAATATCTGTATTGTAGTTTTTAAGTGTAGAAATATTTAAATATCAAAAAGTAGCTTTGTAATGACTAATCACTGATTACAAATGCAATCTGAAAGGGAATGAGTGTGGCTGTTTGAACAAATACAGTCCCAGATAGAGTATGGGGTATGTTGAGTGAAGGACTGGAGTTGACAGAAGTCTTTTCTGCATGGCTGTACAAAAAAAGGGAGCCCTCAGCCCGCTGTTTTATGTTTGATCATGTCTTCCCCTTAATAAACCTTCAGCGTTCCATTGGGCAAGCTCCTGGGTATGCATAAAAAGGCATTGCTCCAGAACATATTTAAATTTCAAATGCATATCAAATGAAACTGAACCCAGTGCTGGTTAAGTTCTCTTCATAAGTCAAGTGGTTATTTCATTTCACTCCAGTTCTTTGGAGCTCTGCAACTGAGTTTTGTTCCCTCCTTCCTCCCCCATAGCTGCTTCCCACCCAATCCCCAAGTCTGGTCTATCTGCAATCTTCTAGTGGCAATTAGCCTAAAAGATATACCTTCCTGCTCTGGTTTTGTTTAAAAGACGTTAATCTTTATTATGTGGAATCCTCTATGCTAATGTGTGTTTTATTCTCAGCATCTTATTGATCTGCACTTTCCATTCCTTCTTATTAATGTCCAGCAGCCCAACTTTTAGTGTCAAATTTCAAAGAGAACACTTCCTCTCCTTGGGAAGGAAGCCCCCTCATGTTTCCGGAAACACAAGGAGAATAACTGGTCCCTAATCCATAGGAATAGACTGTTTATCCCCACCAGCTGTGGGGAAGAGAAAGCAGCCATCCTGTGCTCCGTTCACCATCACCGGCCTGGTAAAGAGCTACCCAAGCTTCTCCTTGGTGGGATAAATATTCAGTCCTTGGAAGCTTAGGGCACCCAAAGGAGACTCTCTCAAGGTCACTGTAGAGCTTTTACAGAATGCTAAGTGGTGAGGGTGGGGTGTGGGGAATCAACTCTTCTTAATTTGAGAATCTCTACCTTTCCTTCACTTCATCTTTACCTAAATGTAATATTTCAATAATGCCTTACTCCAAATGCTTTTCTCCAGCCATTTATAGAAATTCTAAACTGAGTTATTTCAATGGTCATTGTTAAGTACAGTAACAGAAATTTAAAAGCAGAAAGATGATTCCAACCATGGAACTTATTGCATTAAAATAAATGTCTTATTTTGGCATAATTTTAATTTTACAGAAATATTACAAAGAATTTATGGATAATTCCCACACACTGTTCACCTAATTTCCCCTAATTTTAACATTTATGTAACCGTGGTATATTTGGTACCATATTGTACTCAGTACAATACTCTTAACTAAATTCCAGCTTTATCCAGATTTCACCAGTTCTCCCACTAGTGTCTTTTTTGTTGTTGTTGCTCCAAGATCCAATCCAGGATGCCATGTTGCATTTAATGATCTTTTTTGTTCTTACTGTGTATGATATCACTCTGGCCTCCCCACAACACACACACTACTTTTTTTCAACCAATCAGTGATAGTTCATGAAAGAGTAGATCTGAAAGGAACCTTAGAGTTTATTTATTTATGTATTTCCTAAATGGTGCCACACGTCCCACTGGTGGTACACGTAAGATCATTTTAGGTGGTACGCCTATGCGTATGTCTATATATTTTTTAGTTAAATGTATTTTAATGACCTTTAGAAAAATATATAACAAACCCATCAGACACAATTTCACAGATATTATTTCCAAGGATGAAGCTAAATGTACAAAAGATGGCTTAAAAGAAAGTATTAAGTGGGTAATTGTATAGGCAATCCACATACATTATTAAATACTGGAAGGGGATTGAAACTTGGAAACACCTATCTGTCTCAGATTCTTCCTTATACCCAGGAAGAAACTGAGGCCCAGGGAGAAGTGCTTGTGCCTCCCACTGCCATGCCCAGTGCTTCCAGCTAGGGGTCCCCTGAGGTCCCCCATCCTCACACAGGTGCGGCTCCCCTGCAGACCCAGGAATGGCTCCCGGCTGTTCAGAGTGGTCCATGCAGCCTGCCAGGTGTTGGGGCAGCTACGGGCTTGAGATCCCTCTGGTCAATGGGGCAGAAGAGCCTCCACCCAAGAGGCTATGGGGAAAGTTTCCCTCCATCATGGAAAGGTGCACAATTATCAGTATATAAACTGTAGTTTATACCAGTTTAAAAACTATAGCACCCTCAAGCCAAAGACGACTACAGAGATTCAAAAAGGAGAGGAAAAACAAGAAAAGCATATCTATTATGCTATCATACACCTAAAAAAGAGGAGTAGGAATACAAATACATACATACACATCTGCCTATGTTAAAAATAAATGATGGAGGAAGATGGCCGAATAGAGTAGTTAGAGATTATCCCTGCTCCATGGAAAACTTAGAGAAGGGACAAGAGGGTGACTAAGGTGGTGGTTCGGGAGTGCGGCTCACCTGGGAGAGCCTTCCACACCGAGGCCGAGGAACTGAGAGGCAGAAAGCTGGAGCCTGGTGCAGAGGCTCAGAGCCTGCAGGAGTGCACGGACGGAGCGCAGGGCTAGGAAGTAAGCTTGGATGCGCTACCCTCACCAGCGCAGCCCCATGACTGGCGACTCACCCCACACTCCACACACCTGAGCCCTGTCACCCACCCCTATTCCCCATGCTCCAGGTGCCCCCACCCCACCAGTTCCCAGTGCACGTACCAGCCCCACACCCCCACCCTAAGTGCAGTCCAGTCCATCTCTCCTGCACCTCTCCCAAGCACTACCTCCCACTCCCTGTTCCCTGCGGGATGTTGCCAGCTCATAAAAGCTGCAGGCACTAACCTCCATACCTAGGCTACCTCTGCCCCCCTGCCCATAGTGTCACACAGCCTCACCCCCCCACCCCCCCCAACCTCTGTGCATCAGTTTATGGCACTCCTAGGTCTATGCATGTGCATGGGCTCCCAATCATGTCATTCAGCTCTGGGAACCACCCTTTATAGCAGTCCTAGAACCGCGCATGTGCACGACCCTCAGCCACACTTCCCAACTCTGAGAAAATGCTGACCAGCACAGCCCCCAATCCATGAAGGCATAATGCCAACCTGCTGCCACAGCTCTACGCATGCACACAAAGGGCCCTGTCCCTTAGACCAGCCCACACCAGATTTATGCCCCTCAGACTGGTACACCTGCACAGCTACATCCTCCCCGGCTGCTGGGTGCCCATGTTCACAAACATCAGCATAATATCCCCAGCCTGCACCTATACCTTCCCTGAAGCAAATCACCGCACTGAGTGCCCAACCCCATACCCTACTCCCCACTATACAAGCATTCTGCAAACAAAAAGGCTTAGACTACTGAAAGAAATCAACTCTCAAAGTAAATCAATCAAGATATTTACATGCCACTAAGACAGCAGAAGATCACTAAGCATATCACAATGCAGACAAATATAGCCCTGCTTAATGACCAAGTTAAAACACCAGGGGAGACAAAGACGTTTGAAGAACTCATCAAAGATGTTCATACAACTTAATTTAATAAAATAAGTGAGATAGCAAATGACATAAAGGAGATCAAGAAGATAGTAGAAGAGCATAAAGAGGAATTTGAAAGAATAAATAGAAAAATGGTAGATATCACAGAGATTTTAAAAGTCTGTCAAATGTTAAAGAGAAGCAGAAAATCCTGAAAATGGCAAGAGAAAAACAATCTATTACATACAAGGGAAACCAAATAAGCCTGAGTTCAGACTACTCAATTAGCACCCTGGAGGTGAAAAGGTAGTGGTATGATATATTCAAGATCTTGAAAGAGAAAGACTTCCAGCAAAGAATTCTGTACCCAGCCAAATTGTCCTTCAAAATTGAAGGAGAGATCAAACTTTTCACAGACAAATAAGTCCTGAAAGAATTTGTCAACAAGAGATCAGCCCTATAAGAAATACTAAAAGGAGTTCTGCTGGCTAAACAAGAAAAACAGGAGAGGGGGGCCTGGATAGGGCATAAAATTGAAGAATGCCACTAAGGGTAATTTAAAGAATACAAAAGGAAAAAGGGAAAAGAATATATAGATCTGACAAATAAAATTAAAAAAATAAGATAATGGAATCAAGAAATGCATTTTCAGGAATAACTTTGAATGTTAATGAACTAAACTTACCAATTAAAAAGTATGGATTGGCAGAATGGATTAAGAAACATAATCCAGCTATATTCTGCTTACAAGAGACTCATCTTATACACAAGGATACAAATAGATTGAAAGTGAAAGGATGGAAAAAGATTTTCCATGCAAGTTGTAACCAAAAGAAATCAGGAGTAGGTATATTAATATCAGACAGAGTAGACTTTAAATGTAAAGACATCGTAAGAGACAAAGAAGGACATCATATACTAATTAAAGGGTCAATTCACTGAGAGGATATAACAATCTTAAATGTTTATGCTTCCAATCAAGAGCTCCAAAGTACATGAGACAGACATTGGCAAAACTGAAGGGAGTGATAGATGTTTCAACAATAATAGTAGGAGACTTCAATACATCACTCTCCTCTATAGATAGAACAATCAGACAGAAGATCAACAAGGAAATAGAGAAGTTAATTAACTTGATAAATAAATTAGACATAACAGATATATAGAGGTCATTGCACCCCAAAGCACAAGTTTATATATTCTTCTCTAGTGCTCATGGAATATTCTCAAGGATAGATCATATGCTGGGGCACAAAATGGGTCTTTATAAATATAAAAATATTGAAATTATTCAAAGTACTTTCTCTGATCACAATGAGATGAAGCTGGATCTCAATAACCACCAAAGAACAAGGACATTCACAAATATATGGAGATTAAATAACACACTCTTAAACAACCAATGGATCAAAGAAGAAATTGCTAGAGAAATCACTAGCTGTCTGGAGATGAATGAAAATGAGAATACAAATTGGAACTTACGGAATGTGTCAAAGGTTGTACTAAGAGGGGAATTTATTGCCTTAAATTCCTAAATTAAAAAATAAGAAAGAGCAAAAATCGAGGACTTAACAGCAAACCTGGAGGAACTTGAGAAAGTACAGCAAACCAATCCCAAAGCAAATAGGAGAAGAGAAAGAACAAAGATTAAAGCAGAGTTAAATGAATGGGAGAAAAAAAGAATAGAAAGACTCAATAAAACCAAAAATTGATGGGCCACTAGCAAGACTGACAAAGAAAAAAAGAGAGAGGATGCAAATAAACAAAATCAGAAATGAGAAGGGGTGCGTTATCACAGACCCTGAAGAAGTAAAAGAAATCATAAAAGGATACTATGAGCAACTGTACACCACAAATTAGACAACTTAGATGAAATGGACAAATTCCTGGAGACACACAAACAAGCTACACTGACTCAAGAAGAATTCAACAAACCAATCACAAGTAAAGAGATTCAGTCATCAAAAAATCTTCCTACAAAGAAAAGCCCAGGAACGGATGGTTTCACGGGGAAATTCTGTCAAACATTCCAGAAAGAACTAAGACCAATCCTGCTCAAACTTTTCCAAAAATTTGAGGAAAAAGGAATTCTACCTAACTCATTTTATGAAGCTAATATTCTAATGCCAAAACTGGGTAAAGGTGCTATAAGAAAGGAAAACCACAGGCCAATTTCCCTAATGAAAATAATGCAAAAATTCTCAATAAAACATTAACAAATCGAATCCAACAGCGCATTACAAGAATTATACACCATGACCAACTGAGGTTTATACCAGGAATGCAAGGGTGGTTCAATACAAGAAAATCAATGTAATACAGCACATTAACAAATCAAAAGGGAAAAATTACATGATCATCTCAATTGATGCTGAAAAAGCATTCAACAAAATTCAGCATCCCTTTCTGATAAAAACACTCCAAAGATAGGAATCAAAGGTAACTACCCTCAATATGATAGAGGGATTATATGAAAAACTGATAGCCAGAATTGCACTAAATGGAGAGAGACTGAAAGCTTTCCCCGTAAGATCAGGTACAAGACAGGGATGCCCACTGTCACCACTATTATTCAACATTGTGCTAGAAGTTCTTGCTAGAGCAATCAAGCAGGACAAAGAAATAAACGGCATCCAGATTGGAAAGAAAGAAGTAGAACTTTCATTATTTGCAGATGATATGATACTATACTTGGAGATTCTAAGAAATCTACAGCAAAGTTACTTGAACTAATAAGTAAATTCAGCAAGGTGATGGGATATAACCACAAGGGTTCCATGAACTAGAGTAACTTTCCAGAAATCTACAAACTCCAGATGGGTCCCTGGTCCAGATAAGTCCTGAAACCTAGCCCAACCTCTCCAGAACATCAGATAACTCCATCTCCCTACCCCTTATTAGTTACAGACCCTTCAAATATAAAAAATTTAGAATTGCCATAGCCCAAACAACCCCAAAGAGAGGGATGGAAAGATCAAAGGTGATGATGGAGTTACACATAGAAGATAGGATTTACAAATGAATATGAATGCTGGATTATAAAATTTATATCTCTTTTAGTCTCCAGTATTCTAGAGCAGCTAGAAGTAAAACCTAAAATTGTGAAATTGTAACCCATGTCAAACTCTGAAATATGTTCTAGAACTAATTGTGGTGCTGTGCTTTGAAATGTATAGCTTTTTTGATTATATGTTATTTTTCACAAAAAAAAGAAGGAAAAGAAGTTGCTTGTAATGATGAAAAAAATATTTAAGCCCTCTAGCCTCCTATGTTGTGGAGCAGCTAGAAGGAAAAATCTAAGAGGATTGTATGGTAGCCTATGACAAACTCTGGAATCTGTCCTGTAACTGAAGAGTGCTTTGAAAACTATTGCTTTTTTATTTCTTTGCTTTGTATATATCTTATACTATACAACTAAAAAAAGTTAAAAATAAAAAAATTATAATAAGTGATGGAAAGATAATCAAAATCTTTACAAAACTGGCTAGTTTACAAAACTGGCGGGAAAAGAGGTTGGGGGGACCCTAGACTTCTCCAAAAACTACCGTGTTTGGTAAATTTTGCTTTGATGCCAGGTATGTAATTTACATAATTAAAAACTAAATTAAAAAGTGATCTCTAAAATCTGAAAGCAAAAGGGAAAAATGAACCTAACTGCATATGATTTGGTGTCAGAACTGCAGGGAGAGGAAAGATTTCCACTTACCTTTGGCGGAATAAATTTGCCTTAAGGACGAAAAGAACTATAAAAAATACCTTAAACTATTTTTCAGCACTCACAATGCTGGCAGAAGATTCGTCTTACTCTTCTTAGACAGTTGTGTGGATGTGGTGGGATAAAGCATCTATTTATCTCCCAGGTATGATGACTACATTTAAGAAGACTTTTAAATAAAATCTCATGGCAATATATATATAATATTGGACAAGGCAAATACATTTTTAAAAATTAGCTTATAAGGGGTTCAGCAAAAACCAGAATGAGCATTGTATATCTTTCCACCCAATTTTCTATGTCTAACTACGTACTTTTATAAAATGTACAATGACACTGTTCTGAATATATGTGTTCTATAGCCTATTCTTAAAATTTTTTATTACTGCATGAATTTTTTTCTGTATCCTTAAGGGTTTTCCCACCTCTGCTAGATAGTAAACTCCAAGAGACTGGAACTTTCCCAGTATTTCCCCAACTTTATTCCTATACCCCAATCTCAAATTTTGCCATATGGGCATAATTTCTCTACAACTGTCTCAATATTTTTGTTTGAAACAACTCCCATTTTTCTTAGCCTTATCTTATTCTTAAAATTATAAACATGATAATTATAAACATTATAATTCTTAAAATTATAAACATAGTAATATGTTCTGCTAATGTGATCTAATAGAAATACATAACTAACAAAAGTAAATGTTTATGTGGTATGGTTTTAAATAATCTTGTGTTGAGCCAGTGGACCACATTCTGGTAAAACCCTTTATAACATCACTTTTATTGATTAAATAGATTTCTTTTTTAACTGGCTCAGTGTTTTCGTGTACCTTCTATGGTTGTTAAAGCGTCTTTAGATTTGTGTAAGCACCACCACAATCAGGACCTAGAACCAGTCCATCACCCCCAAAATCCCCGCTGCTGCTCTCTTTGTAGACTGGTCTCACATGGATAGATTCTGGGGTGTAACCAAGCTCACTGTTGCATCATTAGTTTGTTTCCTAGTTTCTTCTTTGATGACTAGTTTGCTTGAAGCCTGGAATAGTTTTAAATTGTCATCCATCTAGGGTTTCTAAGCACTTATGTAAATACCCAGATAGACATGACCTATCTGGTCTTTATTCTATTTTCATTCTCTATTTTCATTTCTTTCCATAAGGTCTCCTCAAAATCTTATGCATTTATGCAGACGTCATGGTCTGTGCTGTTTCTGGGCATTCCTAAACAAAGAAAAACCGTACGGCCATCTCAAAGCTGGAGCAGCTCAGCTTTAATACACAATACCCATGAGTGCCTGGCTTTGGTTTGGGTTGTTCTCTCTCTGTTTCCTCTGTCCTTACCTATCCTCTCCTGATAGGCAATCCGGCCCTTATCTAAATCTGGAGAGCCCATCTTTACTTAGGGATGAGGGGAGGGTATGATTGAAAGGAAAAGCATGAGGAGTTCTTTGAGGTGATAGGAAAGCTCTGAATCTGATTGTAACGCTGGTCACACAAATCTCTATGTGAGTTAAAACTCATCAAAAGTATACCAGGTGAAAAAGCAAAGCCAGAAAAACATTTTCATGAAGATGAGGATGTGTCCTGTTGTTATAGAGAGAACTTTTAATCCACTCTATTTCACAAACAAACAAAATAGTCAATCGATATCCAACTTGGATACTCCAAGTCATCAGAGGCAGGTTGCCTGGCACACTTTACATGCGCAGCTAAACTTATGTCATAGCACCACTTTGGCTGGGAAGTGTTGGTCAAGGGCATAGAAAACCATCTGGTTATTTTAAATAATGTTTTTTTTTATTAGAGAAATTGTAGGTTTCCAGAAAAAACATGCAGGAAATACAGGTTCTTTATACCTACCTTATTATTAACATTTTGCATTGGTGGTACCTTTGTCACAATGGATGAAAGAATATTATAATTATACTATTAACTATAGTCCATTTACATTCGGGTGTATTTTTCCCTATATGTGGTACATTTATTATAATTCATGAAAGAACATTTTTTTAGAGAACCATCTGATTTTGAACTTTAAATTTTTACCACTGTGCTTCTCATTTTCCTGGCAAACAGGACTTTCATGGTGGAGTCATTAACCACTTTGGGGACCATAGTGCTTCTCCCCCCACCCCCGCATTGCTCTCTGCCTTCTTTGCTCAGTTACAACTGGTCTCTTCCTCACCCCGTTCCTGCCTTTGGAACTTTGGCAATTAAGTCCCCATCCTGTTAAAATTCCCAGGTTGAATCCTGCCCATGCTTCCAGCTTCCTTTTGCCATTGATCAACCCAGATGAAGAGAAACCACTCCCATTTGAATTCACAGAGCCCCTGTCCTCCACACAGTCCTACTTCTTCTATGGCAGAAGACACCTTCTTCTATGGCAGAAGACACCTATGGCAGAAGACACCTTCTTCTATGGCAGAAGATGGTCTACTGACCCAGTGTCATTCAGGACAGCCTATAGAAGGACAGATATGTGTGCCTCCAGAGACATTCATTACATGGGCTAAACATACAATCAAGTGTTCATTGACTGATGATTCTACCACCTTGACATTCCCTACAGCTCTTTTAGTGGTGACCTTAAGCAGTGGTTCTTGGGGTGTGATCACCAGTCTACCAGCATAGCATCATCTGGGAACTTGTTGGAAGTGCAAGCACTTTGGTCCCACCCAAAACCCACTGAATCAGAAACTGTGGCGCATAGACCAGCAATCAGCATCTTGAGTAAAATCCACAAGTCATTTGGAGAAATGCTGAGGTTTGAGAACCCCTGGCCTAGAGTACTGGTTCTCTTCCTGCCTACACATCACTGAGGGCTGGTCTATTCCAATACCCAGATGAGCGCTGATGGCATCTTGGGAAAGGTTGTGACAATGGAGGTGAGGAGAAGTGGTCAGATTTGGGATATTTTAATAGCAGAACCAACAGAATTCACTGTAAGGCTGGATGGGAATCCAAAGATTATAATCACTTGTGGAACTTAAAAAAAAATTAATGCCCAACCACGCCTCTCAAATCCCAGATCTAGGCATGTATATGTTTCTTAAAAACTCACAAAGTGTTCCAATGTGCAGCCAGAGTTGAGAACCAATCTAGAAGAGTGTTTCTTTCAAACTTTAATGTGCACTGGGAACACCTGAGGTTCTTGTTAAAGAACTGGGGTGGAGCTTGAGAGTCTTCATTTCTTATAAGCTCTCAGGTGCTGTGAGTGCAACAGGTGCTGCTAGTGGGATGACCCCGCCTCCATCTGAGGCTCATTCACTCTTCCTGCCTCCCCTTCCCTCACACCCTGCATCCAAGCAAAAAGTCTGTCCTATTGGCCTCACCTTCAGATATATCCAGAATGAGATCTTTTCTCACCACCTCCACCCCAGGGCTAGCCACTGTCATCACACACCTGGACCATCATCACTCACCTCTACTTCTAACTGGTACTGCTTCCTCATTAATGACTATTTCATTCAGCAGCCCGAGTAACCATCTTAAATTTTGGCTCAGATTATATCATTCTCTACTCAATTCCTTTCAATGATTTTTGTGATCTATAAACCCCTACATAATCTGCCACCCTTCTCCCCATTTTTCTGGGCTCATTTCCTACCTCTCTCCCTCTCTCCTACCTCACTGCAGCCATCCTGGCCTCCTTACTGAACCACAAGGACATTCCTGCCTCTGTACCTTGGCTCTTTTCTTCTCCCTACCTTGAAAGCTCCCCCTGTCCCCCATATGCACATTGCTCAGCCCCTAATGTCATTCAAGTCTCTGCTCCAGTGTCACCACATCAGAGCAGCCTTCCCCAACATTCTGTTTCTCTGGTATACTCCCTCTTCCTGCTGCCACCCTCTGCCCCACATCACTCACTCTCCTGGATTAGACATCTCTTACTGAGTAACAGATCACCCCAAAACTTAACGGCTTGAAATAGCAATGGATTATTATCACATATGGTTTATGTGGCCCAGGAATCGAGAAAGGGCACAATGGGGGACACCTCATCTCTGTCCAAGGTGATTGGGGTTCAACTGACCCGTCACAGGCTGGCTCCTGAGATGGTCTGCAGGCTCTTTCTCCCACATGCTGGCTGTCACCTAAGGGTGTGGCTGGGGCTGTCAGCGTGGCCTCTCCGTGTGGCTGGGGCTTCCTCACCACATGGCAAGGGCAAGCAGCTCGAGAGATGGAGAATCCACCCCCAGACCCTACACAGCAGCACATGCCCACATTCTACTGGTTAGAGATGGGCTCCCAGTCAAGCCAGGATTCAAGGAGAAGGGAGGAGTATGGAGGAATTGCAGACATTATTTAGATATCCCACACTCCTCCTCCCCTTGCTTTACTGTTCTTTATAGTTGTCATCACATATCATGTGTCTAGTTCTTTATGTTTGTCCTTCTCTCCCATCAGAATGTCAGCTCCCTGAGAGCAAGACTCCTGTCTGCCTTGTTCATTCCTGCATCCCCTTTGTTTATAACCATGGCTGGCACAGAGTAGGTGCTCACTAAATATTTTTTGAATGAGTCAATAGGCAGGTAGTCACCTCCTATTTGATTTGGAAAACTAACTGCTTGCTGAGAATCAAAAGAACCTCCAGGCATAGGCTGCTGTTGGAAAAGGAAACCAGAGAAAATAAAAGCAATGCCCTAGAACTCATTAGCTGAGAGCATCCAACAGGGTCACTTTCCCAGCTGACCTGGACTGTAACAAATCAGCTATCTGGGAGAGTGCAGGGCCATGACTTGAGGTGTACCTTAGCAGCCACCTCCTGGAATGATTCCTGATCTCTTCAAGTGAGAGACTCATGCCTTCCCAAATGGGCAGCTTGCTCCTGAAGGAGAAGAACTGTGTCTTATTTTCTAGATGTTCCCCACAAAACACAGCATATTTAAACCTCAGTGAGTGCCCAATCAAGAGACTACAGGGATAGCAAGATGTAGTAATGGCTATTGCTTATTGGGGGTGTGCTGGGTGTCAGGTTCTGTGTTAAACATGTGATGTGTATTGTCTCTTAATCCTCAAATGGAATTGTATCTGTTTTATCAATAAGTAAACTGAGACTCAAAGAGATAATGAACAAGGTCTAGCACATGATGGAGACTCGGCAAATATTTGTAGGCTGATTGCATTCCAGCCATTTGATTATCCTTCCACATTGCCTGCTTTCAACTATTATATACCATGTGTGGCGCAGGTAAATGGATTTATCATCTAGCTGTAGGTGGCCAGCTCCTGAAAAGCCACATCCAGATGGAACCAGAAGAAGATGCGTCATTGAGGTACTGAATTGGAGACAAATGTAGCACCTCTAGTGTTATACCTGCTATTGGCATTGGGTAACTCTGTTCTACTATTTTAGCACTGAATAGCTGGTAGCATTTTTGGAAATTCAGTCAGGAAAGAAGGATGTGTATGTCAGCATGAGTCTCTGAGAATGGCGGCCCCTGGAGTTGTGTAATATATTGCTCTTGTCATCAAACAAGTTTTTCCTTCTATCTGCCATCCTGCTTCCTTTGAGGAACTCCTGCCCCATTCCATGGGCTCAAACAGAGGCTTGAGGATACTGTTTGTCAATTAGGATACTCTACTGTGTGCCTCCCACCAAACACAGGTCAGCCAAGCAGAGAACTGGTTCCATTCTCCTGCCAGCAACATAGCCTCTGTAACTGGTTCTGAGTTGAGCAAAGAATCAGTCTGGGTTGATCAGAGCACTCCCTAGGACCTGTCTGCCAGAGCTGGCATGGAGGAATAATTTACCTTTAAGGTTTAAGGAACAATTTCCCAAAGCAATTGCATTCAGATCCATGTAATGCTCACTCCCAACTCTAGTCCAGACAAAAAGTCACTCTACTTAATTGCCTCCTCCTGAAAGATGAAGAGAGATTTCTGTCCTCCTCCCATCCCCACCCTCATAATGCCTATTCAAATATATGAGAGCAGAGGGTGGGCAATGGTGGCTCAGTGGCAGAATTCTCGCCTGCCATGCTGGAGACCTGGGTTTGATTCCCAGAGCCTGCCCTTGCCCAAAAATAACAACAACAACAAAAAATATATATATACAAAATACAAATGAGAGTAGAGCATTTTTTGAGTGGAGGCTGTAGTTGTAAAGGAAAAAACAATGTACTGCTCTCCTTCCTTTATATTTAGAGTATTTTTTTAATTAATAAAACCAATCAACATGCAATATGAACATTCTTTTTTTCATCACATAGTTGTATATTCATCATCAATATCATTTCTTAGAACATTTGCATCAATTCAGAAAAAGAAATAAAAAGAAAATAGAAAAAAGATTCATACATACCATACCCCTAACCCCTCCCATTCATTGATCAATAGCATTTCAATCTACTAAATTTATTTTGACATTTGTCCCCCCATTATTTATTTATTTTTAATCCATATGTTTTACTCATCTGCCCATAAGGTAGCTAAAAGAAGCATCAGACACAAGGTTCTCACAATCACACAGTCACACTGCAAAAGCTGTATCATTACACAATCATCTTCAAGAAACATGGCTACTGGAACACAGGTCTACATTTTCAGGCAGTTCTCCCCAGCCTCTCTGTTATGCCTTAACTAAAAAGGTGATATCTATTTAATGCATAAGAATAACCTCCAGGATAACCTCTCGACTCTGTTTGGAATCTCTCAGCCATTGACACTTTATTTTGTCTCATTTCACTCTTCCCCCTTTTGGTCAAGAAGGTTTTCTCAATCCTTTGGTGCTGAGTCCCAGCTCATTCTAAGATTTCTGTCCCACATTGCCAGGAAGGTCCACACCCCTGGGAGTCATGTCCCATGTAGAGAGGGGGAGGGCAGTGAGTTTGCTTGTCATGTTGGCTGAGAGAGAGAGGCCACATCTGAGCAACAAAAGAGGTTCTCTTGGGGGGCTCTTAGGCCTAATTTTAATCTTTTGCAGGGTTAAGTTTCATATGAACAAACCCCAAGATTGGGGGCTCAGCCTATTGCTTTGGTTGTCCCCACTGCTTGTGAGAATATCAAGAATTCTCCACTTGGGGAAGTTGAATTTTCCCCCTTTCTCACCATTCCCACAAGGGGACTTTGCAAATAGTTTTTTATTCACTGTTCAAATCCTATTGGGATTTATCAAGGCATCACTCTGGACAAACCTACAAAATCTCATGCCCTACTCAAGGTTCCATGTACTTATGATGTTCAAGTAAGCTATCCACATAAGTTATATTAGGAAATGCACTAGTCAAAATATAAATTTTGTACCAAATAAACATTTTTTGCTTTAGTTTCACATATAGGTTAAAGTTTTAAAATATTAATTACCATCTGTTTTCAACACCCTGCATTATTGACATTCCTTTGTCCTTCCTCATGCAAAATATTTTTTATATTTAGAGTATTTTTAAAAAAACAAATCTTTTTGTATATTTGTACCAAGACCATGTTTGAATTTGGGATGCTGAATTCATGGTAATGACGGGTTTGAAGCAATCTCTGATTCTTTCACTTGTGTCATTTGCACAGTGATTCTATGCCAGTCATTATGCAAAACTCTGCGGACAGAGCAGGTAGAAGTCACAGTTGCTCCCTCCCATTCTGGAGCTTTCAGTCCACCAGAGCAGCAAAGAAATGGCCTTCAGTTCTCTTTCGTTCTTACCCATGAAAATCGTTTTCTAAAGCAATCTATTAAGAGCCCCCATGGTAGCCTATTAGCGCCAGAAGAGGAGCTTTGAACCCAGCAGCCTGACCTCTTCCTCAAGGCACTTGAAATTCTAAGTCTCCCAGCAGATTTCTCCCAGGTTCGTCTTCCAACCACCTGTTCAATTATCTTGAAGCAATTTGAAATTTCAGAGTTCGGTTTTATTTTGCAGGGTTTACTTATTTTCTGACTTCAAAATAAATTAGCCTTATTTTAAAATTCAAATACATTATACATATTTGCATAAAAAGTGAAACTCCCTATATAACATGTACCAGAGAAAGCCACTATCATTAGTTTGGTATATTTTTCATTAATGTTCAAATTAACACGTTACTTTTAATCTTCTAAAGAAATCAGCCCCTTCACACTATTTCTTGACTCTTCTTTTCTCTAAGTAATACATTTTATATGTGTACTGTTCAGTACAACAGGCACAAGCTGCATACAGCTATTTAATTTTCAATACATTAAAAAATGAAATAAAATAAAAATGTCATCTCCTCATTTGCATATGACACATTTCAAGTGCTCAGTAGCCACAGGTGACTGTGGTTATAGCATTGGATGGCACAGACACAGGACATTTTTGTCACCACACACAGTGCTCTTGGACAGTTCTGATCTAGGAAACATTCAATGTTGGTATAGAAAGATCTACCTCATTCTTTTTCTGACTGTCCCATCATGTTTCATCCCGAAGACATGAAAAAAGATACTTAATCATTTTCTTACTGAAGCAAAAATGCTCAAAAGCTATAAAACTCTATTCAGTTTTTCAGTTTTTAAAATAAAACCTCTGTTCTTCCAGAGCTGAGGCTGAAAAGAGATGATTTAATATGTTGATACATCAGTATAGGGTTGAAGAAAGGAGAATGGTCAGTGGTTGTTGGGTAATTTTAATATAGCACTACAGTGTGTGGAGATGCATCTTAATTGGAGATTTTGTGGAGGTTTTTTTTTTTAACACTTTTTCTTTTAAAATAATTTCAAACTGACAGGACAGTTGCAAAACTAATACAAAACCCATACAAAGAATTCCACCACACTTCCACTCTGATAGCCAGATCCTTTTAACATTTTGCCAAATTTTGTCTGTCTCCCTATTTATTTCTAGCTATCATTTGTCTGTCTCCCTATTTATTTATCTATATATTTCCTAAAACGTTTGTGACTAAGTTGCGTACAAAATACTCCTTGAATACTCAATATTTCCATGTACGTTTCCTAAGAACAAAGATATTCACGTACGTAACCACCTTAAGTGCAGGTGGCAGATTCAAGAAATGCAAAATTGATATAAAGCTTATAGTCCTTATTCTAATTTTTTCATATGTCCAATAATGTCCTTTTAAGCCTTTTCTCCCCCATTATTAGATCCTCTCCAGGGTCGCATATTGCATTTAATTGTCGTTGTCTCTTTAGTCTCTCTCTTTTTTTAATTGTGGAAACATATCTACAACATGAACTTTCCCATCTTAACCACTTCCAGGCATTTCATTCAGTGGGATTAATCACGTACACAATGTTACACTACTCTCACCACCATCCATTATCAGAACTTTCCCATCACCCCAAACAGAAACCCTGTATCCATTATGCATTAATTCCCCATTCGCCCTCCTCACACTCCTCTTCACCCCCCTGCACCTGGAAACCTGTACTCTGCTTTCTATTCCTATAAATTTGCATATCTTAGCTATTTTCATGTAAGTAAAATCATACAATATCTATCCTTTTGTGTCTAACTTGTTTAACTCAATAAGTCTTCGAGAGCAGCATGTATCAGAACTTCGTTCCTTTTTATGGCTGAATAATATTCCATTGCATGTATATACCACATTTTGCCATCCAGTCTTCTGTTGATGGACATTTTTGTTGCTTTCACTTTTTAGCTATTGTAAATAATGCTACTATGAATATAGACGTACAAATATCTGCCAGAGTTCTTTATATGCTTTCAATTCTTTGAGGTATATACCTAAAAGTGGGATTGCTAGATCCTATATAAGTTCTGTGTTAAACTTTTTGAGGAACTATAAACTGTTTTCCATAGCAGATGCGCTATTTTATGTTCTCACCACAATATACCATGGTTTCAATTTCTCCACATTGAAACCAGCACTTATTTTCCATTTTAAAAAAATCATAGCCATTCTAGTGGGTGTGAGGTAGTATCTCATTGTGGTTTTGATTTGCATTTCCCTAATGGCTAATGATGTTGCATATCTTTCATGTGTTTATTGGTTACTTATATATTTTCTTTGGAGAAATGTATATCCAAATCCTTTGCCCATTTTTAAAATTGGGTTGTTTGTCTTTTTGTTGTTGAATTATAAGAGTTCTTTATATATTTGGATATTAAATCCCTTGTCAGATATATATGGTTTCAAAATATTTTCTCCTATTCTGTTGGCTTTTTCACTTATTTGATATTATCCTTCGCACACAAGTTTTTAATTTTTTTTTTTTTAACATGGGCAGGCACCGGGAATCGAACCTGGGTCCTCTGGCATGGCAGGCAAGCATTCTTGCCTGCTGAGCCACCGTGGCCTGCCCACAAGTTTTTAATTTTGATGAAGTCCAATTTATCTGTTTTTTCCTTTTGTTGCTCATGCTTTTTGGTAGAAAGTCTAAGAATCTTATGCCTAATACAAGGTCCTGAAGATATTTTCCTATGTTTTCTTCTCAAAGATTTATAGTTTTAGCTTTTATATTTAGATCATTGATCCATTTTTAAGTTCATTTCTGTATATGGTACAAGGGAGGGGTCCACATTCATTCTTTTGCCCATCATCATTAATTCAGTTTTCCCAGCCCCATATATTAAAGAGACTATTCTTTCCCCCATTGAGTGGGCTTGACATGCTTATCAAAAATCAATTGACCTCCGTGTTGTGATGGTGGCTCAGTGGCAGAATTCCTGCCTGCCATATCAGAAACCCAAGTTCGTTTCCCAGTGCCTGTCCATGTAAAAAAAAAAAAAAAAAATTAATTGGCTATACAGGTGAACTTACTGCCCTCCCCCCTATGTGGGACATGACTCCCAGGGGTGTAAATCACCCTGGCAACATGGGACAGAAATCCAGGGATGAGCATCAGGAGATTGAGAAAAAGTTCTTGACCAAAAGGGGGAAGAGAGAAATGAGACAAAGTAAAGTTTCAGTGGCTGAAAGATTTCAGACAGAGTTGAGAGGTTATCCTGGAGATTATTCTTATGCATTATATAGATATCCATTTTTGGTTTCTGGTATATTGAAGTGTCTGGAGGGAAATACATGAAACTGTTGAGCTGTGTTCCAGTAACCTTGATTCTTGAAGATGATAATATAACTATGTAACTTTCACAGTGTGACTGTGTGATTGTGAAAACCTTGTGTCTGATGCTCCTTTTTTCCAGGATATGGACAGATGAGTAAAAAAATATGGATAGAAAATAAATAAATAGGAAGGATAAGGGATAAAATAAATTGAGTAGATGGAAATACTAGTGGTCAGTGAGAGGGAGGGGAAGGGGTATGGTATGTATGAATTTCTTCTTTTTCCTTTTTATTTTTTTTTCTGGGGTGATGCAAATGTTCTAAAAATTATCATGGTGATGAATCCACAAGTATGTAATAATATTGTGACCCATTGATTGTACAACATGTATGGGATGTATGTGTGTGAAGATTTATCAATAAAAATATTTTTTTAAAAAATCAGTTGGTCAAAGGTGATGGCGGAGTTATACAGAGAAGATAGGCTTTAACAAATGAATATGAATACTGAATCATTAAGTTGATATCTCTTTTAGTCTCCATTTTCTTAGAGCAGCTAGAAGTAAAAACTTAAAATTATGGAATTGTAACCTATCCCAAACTGTAAAATATGTTCTACAACTAATTGTGGTGCTGTGCTTTGAAATGTATTGCTTTTTTGTATATATGTTATTTTTTACAAAAAAAAAGGAAAAAACTTTGATTGTGATGATAAAAAAAATATTTAAGCCTTTTTTTATATGCCTCCTATAATCTGGAGCAGCAAGAAGGAAAAATCTGAGAGAATTGTTTGGTTGACCATGACAAATTCTGGGATCTGTCCTGTAATTACTTGTTGAAGTGTAGCTTTGAAAACTATTGCTTTTTTATTTTTTTTGTTTTGCATATATGTTACATTATACAATAAAAAAGTTTAAAAAATATATCAATTGGCCATAGATGTGTCGTTGGAGATTTGGTTTTGAGGTGTCGAAATCAGCAAAAAATGCAGTAAAAAATTACATTCAGTGCTCGCTTCAGCAGCACATATACTAAAATTGGAACAATAAAGAGAAGATTAGCATGGCCACTGCAGAAGGATGACATGCAAATCCGTGAAGCGTTCCATATTTTTATGAAAAAAAAATTACCTTCAAAAAGTCCCTTCAGCTGCAGATACACTACACTTTATCTGACTTTGCACACATTGTGCCTTCTCTTAATATTCTTAGATAGCCTATCATTCCTTTACAGCAGGAAGTGTTGTCTGTTTATTGGGCCAAGAGCCCAATGAAGTAGTGGCCCTGCATATAAAGGGCGTTATATGAAAAATGCTTTAGCTGTTTTGTTTTGTTTTAGTGGAGGGTTTTATGGAGTGGTTTTGTTGAGCAGGTCTCATAGAATTCGCATTAATTTAAGTGCATTTAAGATGGTAATTCACAACATCTTCGGGGCTTCCAATCACTCCAGTTACTTCAGTCATGATAAAAATTTTTCTTGTAGACTGCTGGGCATTCTACAAGAGAACTGACAAGCAATCTTCAGAACTGTCAATGTCATAAAAGATGAGGATGACTGAGGAATTGTCACAGGCTGGAAAAGACTAAGGAGAAATAACAAGTGCAATAGAAGGTCTTGAACAGCATCACAGAAGAGAAAAAGGACATTAGGGAGAAAAATGATGTCATTTGAATAAGGTCTATACTCAGTAATACCGTACCAATGTTAATTTCCTGCTCTTGATCATTGTACTCTGATTGTGAAAAATGTTAGCATTGGGGGAAGTAGGGTAAAAGATATAAGAAGACTCAATATCTGAGTAAATTGGCATAAAGGTGGCTGTTATTTTAACAACCGTAGGTCATACACTGGAGGCTTGGGAACATGCACTAGAGTTCTGAGTCTCAAGGAAAGCATGTTGTGAGGAAGTTATGTTAGATACCTATGTCCTAGCAAGTCCAGAGAGAAATGCAGGAGAGAGAGAGGGACCAGAGTCACTGCTTTAACAATAATAGCAATGACTAGCTTTTCTATAACACTACATAGATTTCAGGTCCTTTCCCCTAACCCACCATCCCAGCTCCAGGGAGGTGATCACAGGAGGTATTATAAACTCTTCTCCCAGAGGAAGAATCTGAAGTTCAGAGAGTTTAAGGATAACTTTGCTGCAGAGAGCAAGAAATAGAATGTGAAATTACAAGGAGGGTATAGGCCCTTAGCAAATAAATCAGGTATTTTCTAAAGACCATGTTGGTGCAGAACTGGTGAGGACGTGAGTGTAAATTGGAGACATGCCTGTGCCAAAGTGACCCTGATTTTCCTCTTTCTCTAAAGCGTCTGGTTCTTGGGGATTTAAGCAGGCTACTCACCAATATCAGTCATTTTAATTCTGGTATTTGGGTATCAGTTCTCCCATCCATAAAATACGTTGATTGAAACCTCCAACACCTTTCCAGCCAAAATGACCTATGATTCCAAAAGTCACGAGCATTTAGCGACTGCCTATGAGAAACAAATATGGCACCTGAAAAGCCAGGAGCATAGAGAAAGTAAATAGCCCTCCGTTTATAAAATGTTGATGAATTCAGTCTCTAACACAATACTTCTCAAAGCAGTCACTATTTAAAAATATTCACACAGATAATATATATGTAAGTTTCTGCCTCTGACTATGATGGAGTAACAGGGACTGGATTTATCATCCAACCTTAAGACATTAAAAAACTGTACTAAATATGTGAAGCCTCTCTTTTCAGACACTGGGCAATAGGAAGATTATGACTTGTCTGAGAAAAGGGAAAAATATTAGGTGAGCCTTGTGTTGCTGACTTTCTGCCTTGAGAGTCATTCAAGAATGTGGAGCACTGAAGAGATCTTGAGCACAGCATGGCTGTCTCACTGAGTTAAGGAGTCAGACATCAGAGTTCAGAAAGTCAAAGGTGACCGACTGGACAGAGTTTCAGAGAGGAAGGAACAACACAGAAAATGAGCTCTAGCAATCTGCATAAGAATCTCCTCCAATCTTTACTAAATACTAAGATATGCATGCATAGGGTGAAAACTACAAAGTTGGGCAATGAGTGACTGGGAAATTACGATCTGAACAACTCTCAGAGCTCAGACAGGTCTAGAAATCATTCCAGTTCCCAACAGCCAGAGTGGAGAGTACTTACTGATCACTGATGGTATTCAGGAAAGACCTCAAAAAGGTCACACCTGTTTGCAAAGTTCCCTTGTGGAACTAGGAAGAAAAGAGAAAATATTAAACTTCCCCACTTGGGGAATTCCTGATATTCTCACAGGCAGTGGGGACAATCAGTTCAATAGGCTGAGCCCTCGATCTTGAGGCTTACCCCTATGAAGCTTATTCCTGCAAAGGAGAGGCTAAGCCTACTGATAATTATGCATGTCACCCCCAGAGAGCCTCTTTTGTTGCTCAGATGTGGCCTCTCTCTAAGCCAACTTGGCAGGTGAACTCATTACCCTCCTCCCTACATGGGACATGACTCCCAGAGGTGTAAATCTCCCTCACAACATGAGACTTGACTCCCAGGGATGAGCTGGGACCCAGCATCATGGGAATGAGAAAGCCTTCTTGACAAAAATGGGGAAGAGAGAAATGAGATAAAATGAAGTCTCAGTGACTGAGAGATTTCAGAGTTGACAAGCTATCCTGGAGGTTATTCTTATGCATTATATAAATATCCTTTTTTAATTTATAGTGTATTGGAGTGGCTAGAGGAAAGTACCTGAAACTGTCGAGCTGTGTTCCAGTAGCCTTGATTCTTGAAGACGATTGTATAACTATAAGCTTTTACAATGTGACTGTGTGATTGTGAAAACTTTTTGTCTGATGCTACCTTTATGCAGGGTATGGACAGATGAGTAAAAAAAAAAGGGATAAATAAATAATAGGGGGAGATAATAAAGGGTAAAAATTGGGTGGATTGAAATACTACAAGTCAATGAGAGGGAGGGATCAGAGGTATGGGATGTATGAGTTCTGTTTTTTTCTTTTTATTTTTTATTCTTGAATGATGCAAATGTTCTAAAAATGATCATAGTGAAGCATACACAACTATGTGATGTTATTTTGAGCCATTGACTGTATATTATGCTTTGACTGTATGTGCATGGATATTTCTCTTCAGTGTTTTCAGTGTTTGCCACATGTATTTTGGAGCATTCTGGTTCGGTGCATAAATATTTATGATTGTTATGTCTTCATGCTGAATTGTTCCTTTTATTAGTACATAGTATCCTTCTTTGTCTCTTTTAACTGTTTTACATTTGAAGTCTAATTTGTTGAATATTAGTATAGCTATTCCTGCTCTTTTCTGGTTGTTATTTGCATGAAATATCTTTTCTCAACCTCTCACTTTCAACCTATGTTTATCTTTGGGTCTAAGATGTGTTTCCTGTTGACAGCATATAGATGGGTCCTGTTTTTTAATCCACTCTGCCAGTCTATGTCTTTTGAATGGGAAGTTCAATCCATTAACATTTAGTGTTATTACTGTACGGGTAGTACTTTCTTCTACCATTTTGCCTTTTGGGTTTTATATGTCATATCTAATTTTCCTTCTTTTTACCTTTACTCTTAGTCTTCCTTTCTACACTCTTCTCCACACCTCTCTCTTCTGTCTTTTCGTATCTGTCTCTAGTGCTCCCTTTAGTATTTTTTGCAGAACTGGTCTCTTGGTCACAAATTCTCTCAGTGATTTTTTGTCTGAAAATGTATTAATTTCCCCCTCAGTTTTGAAGGACAATTTTGCTGGGTATAGGATTCTTGGTTGGCAGTTTTTCTCTTTTAGTATTTTAAATATATCATCCCACTGTCTTCTCGCCTCCATGGTTTCTGCTGAGAAATCTGCACATAGTGTTATTGGGTTTCCCTTGTATGTGATGGATTGCTTTTCTCTTGCTGCTTTCAAGATCCTCTCTTTCTCTTTGACCTCTGACATTCTGATTAGTAAATGTCTTGGAGTATGTCTATTTGGATCTATTCTCTTTGGGGTATGCTGCACTTCTTGGATCTGTAATTTTAAGTCTTCCATAAGAGTTGGGAAATTTTCAGTGATAATTTCCTCCATTAGTTTTTCTCCTCCTTTTCCCTTCTCTTCTCCTTCTGGGACACCCACAACATGTATATTCATGTGCTTCATATTGTCATTCAATTCCCTGAGTCCCTGCTCATATTTTTCCATTTTTTTCCCTATAGTTTCTGTTTCTTGTTGGATTTCAGATGTTCCATCCTCCAGTTCACTAATCTTATCCTCTGCCCTCTTGAAATCTACCATTGTAGGTTTCCACTGTTTTTTTCCATCTCTTCTACTGTGCCTTTCATTCCCATAAGTTCTGTGGTTTGTTTTTTCAGACTTTCCATTTCTTCTTTTTGTTCATTCTTTGCCTTCTTCATATCCTCCCTCAATTCATTGATTTGGTTTTTGATGAGGTTTTCCCTGTCTGCTCGTATACTCTGAATTAATTGTTTCAGCTCCTGTATCTCATTTGAATTGTTGGTTTGTTCCTTTGACTGGGCCATATCTTCAATTTTCCTGGTGTGATTTGTTTTTTGCTGGCGTCTAGACATTTAATTACCTTAACTAGATTATTCTGGAGATTGCTTTCACTTCTTTTATCTAGGGTTTTCTTGCTGGATGAATTTGTTGTGTATTTGTTCTTTGACATTCAGTTCAGCTTTTTCTATGTTTAGACCTCTAGCTTATTTTATGTTTAACAGAGGAGAATTTTTTGGTTCTTGTTTTCTTGTTTCTTTCCCTGCCTGTATGGTGCCTTTCCCCCCCCACCCTTAGGAGGGTCTACTTAGGTATTATTGACGCCAGCTGGGTTTTCCCAGATCAAACTGGCCTCCTATCAGGGGGAAGGAGTCACCTGTGTCGGTTTTCCCTGAAGGAGAGACCCAGCAGGTTGACAGACTTTCCTGTGAAGTCTCTGGACTCTGTTTTTCTTTTCCTGCCCAGTATGTGGTGCTTGTCTGCCTGCAAGTCCCACCAGCATAAGATGATGTGGTACCTTTAACTTTGGCAGACTCTCCCTGCTGGGGGCGTGGTGGAGACAGAGGAGAGGGTGTAGGCTGGTTTTAATGGCTTCAAATTACCAAACCCTGGTGTCTGAATTTCTTGAGAGAGGGATTCCATCTGAGTTGGGCTTCACCTCTCCCCTGGGGAAGGCACAGGCTCCAGAGAAGCCCTGCAAGGAGCTTGTTTCTGCCTGTGCCTGGGGCAGTTGCAGCCTGAGAAGTCCTGCTGCTGAATCCAGAGGCAGTCAAGCCTTTGTAGAAAAATAGCCACAAAAACTTGTTTCCTTTTTTTTTTCTTTTTCCGTAAGTCCTGCCCCCTTGGCACCGGGACAGAAATGAGCAACCTCTGCTTTGACCAGGTTCACCTGTGCTGTTAGCCTATTTTTAGTAGTCAGAATTTGTTGATTAATGCCACAATTGGCATTTGTTTGTGCTCAGCCCCTGCTGCTGGTAAAGTCTCTTTCCTTACCCCTCTGGGAAGGAGCCTGTGGGGGAGGGGCACCGGCCACTGCGGCTTGGGGAACTCATGGTTCTGGGGAGGCTCGCAGCCGGACCAGCTGGTCCAGACTGGGGTACGCTGTGTGTCCAGTCATTGACGTGGCCCCAGGAGCTGTTCTGTACTGTTTCTGGTTATTTAGTAGTTGTTCTGGAGGATGAACTAAAACGCACACATTGCTAAGCAGCCATCTTGGCCCCTGGATTGCATGAATATTTCTCAGTAAAAATATTGTTTTAAAAAATATTATTTGTATGCCCCTTTAGAATTAAAAAAAGAAAAAAAGGGTCACATCTTCATAGCAGGTCTAAAGTATCCTAGAATAAAGGCTATGCTAGTTCTGTCCTACAAAGCTCATAAAAAAGCCTGGAAAGGATCACATTGAACTGCAAGTAACTTAACTGCCTTCTCAGACAAAATCCAATACTCTTTAAAGTAAGATAATAAGATATAAACATTCAACAAATTAAATATCATAATATCATAAAATCTAACTCAACCTCTCTGGATAGATCATTTAAACAATCCAAGCACATGAAATTCAGAATGGGAATGAGGTCTTATAATTACTCTGTATAGCTTAAAATAATGCCTAGATAATGTTGAGCAGATAGTCAAAAAATATTGGCAAAGTCCCTTGAAGGATAGAAAAAAATATATATGAAACTATTAAACTTTACCATAGCGGAAACCCCTGATACTGTCTCAAACATTAGGGACACCTGCGTCAATAGGCCAAGCCTTGATCTCGAGGCTTGCTCTTGTGAAGCTTATTTATGTGATGGAGAAGTTAAGCCAACTATAGTTATGCGTAAGAGCTACTTCTGGAGGACCTCTTTTGTTGCTCAGATGTGGCCTCTCTTTCTAAGCCCAGCTCTGCAAGCAAAATCATTGCCCTCCCCCCATGTGGGACATGGCAGCATAGGACATGACTTCCAGAGATGAGCCTGTCCTGGCACTGTGGGATAGACCATGCCTTCTCAACCAAAAGAGGAGAAAGAATTGTGGCAAAATGAGATATCTGTGGTTAAGAGAGTTTAAATAGACTTGAGAGGTTATTCTGGAGGCTACTCTTATGTAAGCTTCAGCTAGATATTGCTATTTATCATGGTTTGCCAATCCCTAACCCATTCCTGCAAACCCTAAAGAACACCTGAGGCTCTATCTGAGATTCTACAAAGGTTCCATGCACTATGATTATTTTTCAGAAACCTGCAACCTCTAGATGAGTTCCTAGGCCAGATGAGTCCTAAAACCAAGAGGGGCCAGCCTTTCCAAAACATCAACTAGCTTCATCCCCCTGTCCCATATTAATCAATAGTCCTTTCCAACATAAAAATATTAGAATGGACCTAGGCCAAATACTTCTAAAGATTGGGAGAAAGATCAAAGGAGAAGTTGGAGTTATAACAGAGAAGTTAGGATTTAACAAATGAGTATGACTAGTAACTCATTATATTGATATTTCTTCTAGTCTCCAGTGTCTTGGAGCAGCTAGAAGGAAAAAGTTGAAATTGTGGTACTGTAACTGATACCAAATTCTGAAATCTGTTCTGTTTCAGTGTGCTTTGAAATTCATTGCTTTTTTGTATATGTATTATTTTCACATTTAAAAAAACATTTAAAGGGAAACATGAACAGTGGAGAGAAAAATTGAATAGATGCAGCTAAATTGGACTGATAGTAACAAAAAAAAATTACATCTAAAGTAGAAAATTCACTGGATGATATTAACAGCAGATATAACACTACAGAGAAAAAGATTAGTGAACTTGAAGACATAGCAATAAAAACTATCCAAATTGAAAGATAGAGAAGACAAAAGACCGAAAGAAGTAACAGCCACATTGACCTGTGGGACAATATCAAGTAGTAGTCTAACATGTAAAATTGCAGGCCTAGAATAACAGGAGAGAAGAGGGGAAAAGAAAAAAATGTTTGCAGAAGTAATGGCCAAAATTTTTCAAACTTTGATGGAAACAATTGAGTCATGGAACCAAGAAGATAAGTAAACCCTAAGCAGGATAAAAATTAGGAAAACCACACCGAAATATATTATAATTGAATTCCTAAAAAACAGTGGTTATGAAAAAATCTTAGCCACCAAAAAAAAAAAAAACCCAACAAACATTAAATACACAGGTACAAAGATCAGAATTATCTCATATTTCTGTCCAATATTATGCAAGTCAGTCACAATGAAACTACGTCCTTAAAGTGCTGAAAGAATTATCAGCCTAGAATTCAATACCCTGTAAAACTATTTCAGAAACAACCCAAAATAAGCCTTTTTTCACATATACAGAAGCAAGATAATTGTCACCAGCAGATCTGTACCATAAGAAATGATAAAGAAAATGTGCCAATGGAAGGAAAATAAGAGATGGATACTTGAATATACCCAAAGGAATAAAGAATAAGAATGAAGTGGGAAACAGGGTACTTCTATTTTCTCTGTTTTTAATTTAAAAAATAAATTAAAGTGCGTTAATTTTTTTTAAAGTAATTCAAATCATAGTGGAAAAGGGGGAACAAAAGTAACTTTACAGTGGAGAAACTGACGCATGCCGCCTTGGCCCAGCGTTCAAGATTCACACCAACAAGGTGGTGAGACGGTGGCTCAGTGACAGAATTCTCACCTGCCATGTCAGAGATCCGGGTTCGATTCCCGGTGCCTGCCCATGTAAAAAAAAAAATCAATATAAAAATTCACACCAACAGTGACCAGTCATGTTGATAGGATATGCACTTGATATAATGTAATGACAGTGACATTGGCCTTGTGGCCTTCCCACCACAACCATATTAATCAGACAAATCCTCATAGGAGGAAATTTATAAAATACCCAAACAGCACTTCTCAAAATTGTCAAGAATTTCAAAGACAAGTCCAAGAAATTGTCTTGACCAAGAGGAATCTGAGGAGACATAACAACTAAATGTAATGTGGCATTCCGGATGGAATTCTGGACCAGAAAAAGGACATTAGATAAAACTAAAGAAATCTGAATAAAGACTTTAGTTAATAATAATGTAGCAATATTGGTTCATTAGTTACAATAAATGTACCTTACTAATGTAAGAAGTTAATAATAAGGGAAACCAGATGTGGGGTACATGGGAACTTTTTCTTCGCTATTTTCTGTAAATCTAAACCATTATAAAATTTATTTTTTTAAAAAAATAAGAGTGGTTTAATACAAAAATAACAGCAATGTATTTTAGGGATTATAAAACAAGTAGCAAAATTTACAGCAAAAAATAGTGCAAAGACTTGATGGGAAATGGAAGTATATTGTTACAAGGTTTTAACATTACA
The DNA here is from genome assembly GCA_004026745.1 of Myrmecophaga tridactyla. Taxonomy (NCBI): domain Eukaryota; kingdom Metazoa; phylum Chordata; class Mammalia; order Pilosa; family Myrmecophagidae; genus Myrmecophaga; species Myrmecophaga tridactyla. The sequence goes on along the minus strand of PVIY010007827.1, from coordinate 32,908 downwards.
TGAAAAAGGTTGTTATCATTTGATGGTAAATTGTAATAAGTTACAAATGCATATTTAAGCCCTAGAAAAACCACTAAAAATTAAAACAAAAGATATAGTAGATAAACCAATAGCGAAGATAAAATGAAATCCTACAAATAACACAATCAATCCTTAAAATGGGAATAAAAAAGAGATAGCAAGAAAAAGAACAGATGGGGCAATAGAAATAGAATAATTGAAATATTTCTATTCAGAATAGAAAACAAATAGCAAAATGGTAGACTTAAATCCAGACATATCAAAAGTGACTTTAAATGTAAGTAATCCACACAATCCAATTAAAAGCCCCAGATTATCAAACTGCATTAAAAAGCAAGACCCAACTATATACTATCAGCAAGCAACCCACTTAAAATTTTAAGACACAGAAAGATTAGAAAGAAAAGAATAGAAAAGGAGATGGCTATGCAAGCAGTAAGCGTAATAAGGTATAGTGGCCATACAAATTTCAGTCAAAGAATATTACCATGGATAAAATGGACATTTCAAACTGATAATGGGATGGGTTCAAATGACCTAACAATCCTAAATATATCTGTCCTTCATAAAATTTTAAAACTGAAAGACTAACACATGCACATGATATGTTACTCAAAACAAAAATATGATTTTGTCTGATACATGTGGTGGGAGGTTACCTCTACAATAAATCTCTATAAATTAAACATGTTGATTTGAAATTTTGATAGCTACTACCACATTGCTCTCAGATGAGGTCAGACCTATTTATACTTCCCCAATAATTGGAGCTGGGCAAGCAAAGGAACAATTGCTGTTAAGGATCACCACCATAGCAAGAATAAGGGCTAATATTTTCTGAGCATCTACTCTGTGCCTGCCTATTCCATTTATTAACCTTTTACTCCTGAGAAAGAGTCTCTGATTCTTCCCATTTTACAGATGATTGATGCAATAGAGAATTATTATAAAAAATAAGTGGGTGCCAGGAAGGCAGACAACCCAAGTTATGATGGTCACTAAGCCTGGAAATGTTCTCATTTAAAATTTTTCCTGAATGGTTGGGTAGGTAAAAATGGAGAGAAGAGTAGCCTTTCGCCTTGCATCTTCCCTTCTCTCTCAGGACTGCTTTGCTTTACTTTATTACTGGTGAAGGCTGAGCCAAAATAAACTGCTTCACCTCTCTTTGTGCACTACACACGGATTGACACTGTGTCTCCTGCAAAAAATTTTCAACCACCTCCCACACCCCCACCCTACCCCCACCCAGCTTAACGTATTTCCTTCCATTGTGAAAAGAAAATTCCATGAATGCAGATGCTGAAGCTCCTGGAACTTTTTTTTTTTTTTTTTCTGTAAGGTGCTTACCTAAGATGAGCTTTGCAATTGGAATTCAAAGGAGCATCAAAGAATCTCAATCGCATTAGAGAAGATAAGCAGTTATCAGGTGGTTTGACTGATTGGGAGGTTAAATATTTTACAAATGAAGCCACTTTTAAATATTGAGCATTCGGAGGGACTAACGAACTGGGTCTGGACTGGGAGAACAGTCGTTTCTAACTTTTGCTTTTGGTGTATTAATTTCTTTTTTGTACCAGTCACAGCCAATACAGATTTTGATTTTACAAATTAAAATCTCCCTACTTTGTTACCCACCAAGGCAATCCCCCAAATCACCAGGTGCAATCCCACAGTAATCAAAGGCACATCTGTTTTCTCAAATGAGGGTGTGGAACAAAATAAGGTTAATTTGGGGTTTACTTCCAAAATGCTGACTTTCATTTCTGATAGTAAAATTCCAAGGCAAATTGAGAGCCACTGGAGAGTGCATCCTAAAGTAAAAACTCTTATGGACTCAAAAAAAAAAAATCACAACATTCTCCAATGCATAGTGATCATTTTAAATCATCCTTTTTCTTTCTTTCTTTCTTTCTTTCTAACTAAAGGCATTCTCAGGATTTGAAAAATCCTTCACTTGACAATTTGCAATATTCATTGCAATGACAGAAATGACAAGGATTGAAACAGCCAGATGCCGACCCATTGAGAATTTGAGGGCCTCCTGGTAGAGTAATCCGGGGAGGTTTCATGCCTGCATATAGTGGGTCGTAAGTGGGTAACTTGAGAAATCCTGACTCCAATTATAAAGCAAGGGCAAAATCCCTTGAATCCTTTCAATACACCCCTCTTCTCTGATCAAATCATATTCTTTCTCTTCCCTACCCCTCTCCCCCTCCTACATTTCCATAAACAATATGACTATCAGCTGAGCCCCACGGTCAGCAAATAAAGGCAGAGGGCTAAGTAAATTTGCTTCCCAGCAATTATTTTTGTGAGGTCACTGAGTTAAGCATTAAAAGAATACTACTGCAGAGGGGGGTGTTCAGTAACTGTATGATTTGTGCTGCAAAACTGACAAAAGAACTCAGACCCTCGTTTTACTTTCGTACCCACAGAAAACATTGAGTGCAGGGTCTTTGTTCCCTAAATTCATCTAAGAGAAATCTTTCACTTGAACGCCTCTGCATTACAGCTAATCCCTCCTGCACTCTGCTTCCCAAAGAATTTCCATCTGGTCAGTTGGTCTGAGTCTACACCTGCAAATTATCAGGATAATTATGATCTTAAAAAAAAAATGAAAGAAAAAAAAAACGGGAAGACAAAGCCACCAAGATCTTTTTTGTATCTAGAGTAGCGATTGGCAAACTTTTTCTATAAAGGGCCAGACAGTGAATATTTTCAGCCTTATAGGTCTTAAGGTCTTTGTGGTGGACACTCAACTCTGTGGGAGCGTGAAAGCAGCCACTGTACATGATGGATGGGGTGGGGTTCCAGTAAAACTTTCTTATAGACAGGGAAATTTGAATTGCATATAATTTTTACCTGTCATAAAATAGTGCCCTTCTTTTGATTGCTTCTCAACCATTTTAAAATGTACAAACCCATTCTTAATTCGTGGGCAGATTTGACCTACAGATTGTAGTTTGCAGACACTTGATCTCAAAAAGCCTGACCTTGGAAAACCACCTTTGGTCTCAGTGATATGGGCTATGTTTGATGGGTGTTGCTAGACTCCCAGGGAAATGTGGGTGCTTAAGAACACAGCTGGAAAATGATTTCTGGATTTTAATACCCTATTCAAAATGTAATGAAGAATTCCAGGAATTTAAGCCAGGAAACTAAACTTCATGGCACCTACTTTGCAAACTCCTTATCAGGCTTTGAATTGCAAGTTTACTTATCCCAATCCTAGGGAATTAAGCATCACAAATATACAGAGAAAACTGTCACCCAAGTGCCTTCCTATAAACCAGGTTTTTGTACTTCGGCACTATGGACATTTTGGGTTAGATAATTCTTTGGGGTGTATATGTGTGGAATCCTGTGCACCGTAGGTTATTTAGCAGCAACCATGGCCTCTCTACCCACTGGATGCCAGTTGTATCCCCCAAGACAGCAAAGATTTCTCTGCACACTGCCAAATGCTGGGGGCAAATCAGCTGCATGGCCCCACAAGTTCATACCAGTCATACCAGCCCAGAGCTGGCACATGATGAGCATTTGCTCTATATTGGCAAGGTCAGTACTGCAGATCTTGATTTCTCTTTTATATTGTAAATTTTCAATGCATTTCTTTGTAGTATGGAGACCATATAAATCCTGGTGGCTGTTTTTCAGGTACATCTTAGTAGTGTTGTACAGACCTGCTAAATAATGGCAACAGCTAACAATGTAGGAACTGTATGCTGGACATTCTTGTAAGGGCTTTACTTATATTTGCTCCTAAGCCTCCCAGCTTTTCTATGAGATAAATTCTATTACGTGCTCATTTTACAGATGAGGAAACTGAATAGGAATACTTGCTCAAGGTCACCAGCATGTGAGCAGCGGAGATAGGATTTGAACTCAGAGCCGTAGCTTATGATCGTTGGGTTGTATTGTTGTGAGGTCCCCAGTGCCTCTTTCTCCCTCCCTGTCCTGCCACCCAGTCCCTTCAGCAGATATCAAATGGGAAGAAATACAGACATCTACCTGCTCTTTGGCTCACATTAAATAGCTATACCAGGCACCTCGATATGGCCTGCTAATTGCGTCTCAGAAGATAAATCCAGAAGAGCTGGTTTCCCAGAGGAGTCACCACAGGCAGCAAGGCAGTCACATTTTCAATATAATCCTTTGCAGCAAGGATGCAATCACTGATGACATACATTCAAATGGATCCTGATCTAGATTATTTAGGCTGCATTCTTTATGCCTTGCCCCAAGCATCCATGCCAAAAACAAATGCTGAGACGAGCGAAGGTCTCCTTTCATCTCTCTGGCCCTGACTAGGTACCATCTTAAGAAGTCATTTATTAATTCCCATCATATACTCAACACTATTAAGTGCCTACTGTGTGTCAGGTACTATTATAGAGCTAGCGGCAAATAAAACACACAATCCAGAATTCATGGGATCTAATTGGGTATGCAAATATTTTCAAGAATTTAGACAAGTTACTTAATTATATCTTTGAGCATGAAATAAAAACTCAGGGACAAAGGGCAGAAGAAGGTGAGTGTGCCCAGCACTGTGAGTGGGATAGCACAAGGTGGCAGAGAATATGGCTGGAGACGTACCATGGAACCAATTCACAGATGACAAAGAATGGAAACTTTTGTCTGACACAAAGGTGTGGAAAGGTTGTGTTTTTAAAATGCAATTTAAAAAATCAATATATTTCATATACTATAAAATTCACCCTTGTAAAGTGGGCAATTCAGTGCTTTGTAATATATTTACAGGGTTGTGCAACCATCACCACTATCTAATTCAAGGATATTTTTGTCATTCCCACCCCAAAATTTGAACCCATTAGCAGTCACCCCCCATCCCCCCATGCCCTCCAACCAATGGCAACCACTAATTTATTTTCTGTTTCTATGAATTTGCCTATTCTGGACATATCATATAAATGGAATCATATATTATGTGGTCTTTTGTGACTGGCTTCTTTCACTTAGCGTCCTGTTTTTAAGTTTTTATCCATGTTGTAGCATGTATCAGTACTTCATTCCTTTTATTGGTTGACTATTTTCCATTGTATGGATATGCCACATTTTATTTGTCCGTTCATCAGTTAGTGGACATTTGAGTTGTTTCTACTTTTTTGCAATTATGAATAATGCTGCTGTAAATATTCATGTACAAGTTTTTGCGTGAACTTCTATTTTCAGTCCTTTTGGGTATATATCTAGGATTGAAACAGCTGAATCATATGGAAATTATATTTAACATTTTGAGGAACTGCCAAATAGTTTTTCAGAGTGGCTATACCTTTTTACATATAAAGTAAAAGTATGAGATGCCAATTTCTCTGCATTCTTGCCAACACTTGTTATTGCTCTTTTTTATTATTATTATAGCCATCTTAGTGGGTATGAAGTGGTATCTCATTGTGCTTTTGATTTGCATTTCCCTAGTGATGAATGATATTGACATCTTTTCATGTGCTTTTTGGCCACTTATATATATTCTTTGGAGAAAGGTCTATTTGAATTCTTTGCCCATTTTAAAATTGTGTTATCTTTTTATTATTGAATTCTAACAGTTTTTTTATATATTCTAAATTGTAGTCCCTTGTCAGATATATGATTTGCAATTATTTTATGGGAAGGTTTTAATGGGGCAGTGATATATTCAGATTAGCGGTTTAGAAAGATGATGTCTAAAGATTCCTTTCATCCTTAACTGTTTATCAGGAAATAAAGATGATAATGGTACCTGCAGATTCCTTTGTATAGTTAAGTCATCAACTAGGAATGGTATCATTATTATAAATATAAGTGGTAGGCAGAATAATGATATAAATCACCTGTGCCAGGTACTGTTTTAAGCATTTCCCATGTTTTAAACTGACTAAATCCTCCTATAATTGCAATTAGTAGTCCCATTTTATAGATGCAGAAACTGAGGCATAGAGTATTTAAGTACCTTGCCCAGGATCACACAGCTGGTAAATGATGGAGCCGAGATTTGAACCCAGACATCTCATTTGCCAGTCTGAGTAACTGCAACAATATAGTGAGTCTGAGAAGGTAGCAAGAGATCTTTCGTCTCATCTGAGATCTGTTTCCTGGTTTTGAGGTAGACCCTCAGCCTCATCACTGTGAAATCACGTTGTTTAGTAGTTAATTCCCTCTAACCAGGACATTTATAGAAGGCTTTAGAGTTCACAATCTATTTCATTTGCATCATCCCAGGGAAGCAATATTAAGATGAGTGGTTTGGGGTACAGGTTTTGCAGTCACATGTTCCTGGGTTCAAATCCCAGCTCTGCCACTTAAGAGGCTGTGCGATTGTGGGCAAGTTACTTAATTCCTCTGGGGCTCAGTGTCCTCAACTTTTATATGGGTATACTAATAACTGTCCTCCTTGTATAGGTTATTTCATAAGTTGTGACATAATGCATTTACAGTGTATAGCTCAGTTTTACACCCAGTTATATAGTAATTAATTAATTAAAAACTGGCAATGATGATGATAATAAAAAATAATAATTTATCAACCGAGCAAGACAGGTATCATTGCTTTCATTTTGCTAATAAGGATTTTGGAGTCAGAGAGAACATGTTGTCAGCTGCAGATCCTACTGGTGTCAGAGTAGGACTTGCGCTCTGATCTTCCAACACCGAATCTGTGTGGGCTTCCCCCCAACACAATATCTCCCCAGAGGTCCTGGGAACCCAACATACACATTTCACCTGTACAATTATTTATTTTGTCAGATTCGGAAAACACCATAATATCTTGCATGACAAAACATTGAATCCTGTGCTTTTCTTTTTCAAATCTGTACATTCAAGGGAAATATAAATATGTGTTTTTAAGTTAAATATAAATTGTATTCACTCAAAGGAAACTATGAAGAACAAATAGAGTCAGTGTGCAATGCTGATGTTACCATTTAATAGCAATGAAAAAATAACAATTCAATATTCAACCGTAAGATCTAATTGCATAAAGTAAAGGAGGGTGGATGAATACTGTCACACATGGTTTTTTTAAAAAATATATTTTTATTGTAAACAACAAACAAATATACATTCTTGACATATAGACATTCTATACATGGTCACAACATGCTTTTAAAGACAATTCCAAATGAGAACGTGAGGATTGAATTATTTCTTTTTCTTCACATTACAGTTTCCAAGGTTAAACCTAAGGTATTTGTCCCTGTCACAAGTGCTATTTGTTTTTCATCATCTCTAGTAGGTAACACATTTTCCTGGGGGTGGGTGGTGGGTGGAATCCTTCAGCTTTAAATGAGACCTATTTCAGGAAGAATATTGACTAAGTAGTAAAATACCACTGTATTTGTCAAGGAATTCTTCTCCCTGCTGAGAAGCAAAAGATTTTTACCCCCAGCACCATCACTGTTAAATTCCTCACCAGTGAAGAAAGAAATGGGAACAATCAATTTCTAGGAGCTGAGCCTTCCCCCCAAACTCGATGGAAAACTGGATTCATTTAGGGTAGCCTGGCTAGGATTTCCCAGCGGTGAGCAGTTTGGTGGGGAGAATTCTGGGCTGACATTTAATCAGGCTTAATTCTGATTATGGTTGAAGCAGCTTGGCGTGTAAATTGCAGGAAGCTTCTGAGGACTAAAGATGGTCCCCTCTGAAGGGTTTTGTCAGGAAGGGGTGGCATCCAGGGTCATAAATTGCCCTGCAGCTTTTCAGGAGTTTATGAGCTCCCAGGTCTCCTCCACAATAGGATGCAGGATGACTTTTAACACCTCATTAAGGTTGTTTTTTTACCAAATGCTTATAATAAAAAGGAGCCCTAAAATCCCCTCTCATTTTTATTCAGAATCCTCTTCGCTGGAATATAAAAAGATGTCATAAAATGGAGAAACAATGGCGGGCCCCTCAGCACTTCATCTTGAGTAGACTCATCAAAATGTTCACGTTGGGGAAGTCAAGGCTGGGCCCCCAGATAAGAAAGCCACTTAGGCCCTAATCTCTGGGTTGTTTCATCTCCAAATGCAAAATATTACTTTGGACTTTTTCTCTCTGATCCCAACCCAGCTTTGCTGTTGGGATCTTTTCAAGAACTGTCCCTGGAGAAAGTCTTTATTGGTTAGTCTATAACATCTCATATGGCCAGAACTAATTGAAATAAACAAACAAAAAGAGTGTTATTGATAGTGGGGGGGGGGGGGTTGTTCATAAGTCTGGGGTGGTGAGAAAAGTGGCTGCGTGTGAGCCCTGGAAACTGTTCTTGTTTCTGGAGATTCTGATGGGAGGCAATGCAGTTAGAAGTGAAGCTTGGATGACACTGGACCAGAAAGCCCCTCGGTTGCTGTCCAGCTGTGTGACCTGGGGCCCAGGCCCTCTCCCCTCTGGACCCGTTTCCTCTTGGGGAGAGCAGTACCAAGCTCTGGGGCAGGTTCTAAGGAATAAATAAAATGATGCCTGTAATATGCTGGCATGGGCCTGACAGACAGAAAACCCTCAAGGAATTGGGGGCTTAGCATTCATTCAACCCTTTTCTGGTTGTCCTTTTGGTGCCCAGTACTGTTCTAGGCTCTGGGGATCCAGCATCAAATGAACAAACAAACAAAAATTCTATAACCTCCTGTGGCTAACGTTTAATAATTATTCTCCATCACAGGAAGGTGATGGCAGGCGGGACCTAATCACTCCTCTTTGACTGTTGTTAGCCATGTGACTACACACAATCCCTAAACTCTGGGACAAGGTGTGCACCTTTGCTTGCTTTTTAAACCAGGGGTTCTCAGCCTGGGTTCTATTAACATTTGGCACTGAGGACTTCTTTGTTGTGGGGAGGGAGGGCTGTCCCGGGCCCTGGAAGATGTTTAGCTGCATCCCTGGCCTCTGCCCACGAGATACCAGCAGCACCCCCCACCCACCCAGCCACGCCATTGCACGGACCAAAGTGCCTCCAGACATTGCCAAATGTCTGCTGGGGGCAACGTCGGCCCTGGTTGGGAAGCACTGGTGGGGATGGATCTCTCGCTCCCCACACCTCAGTTACCGATCTCTGACCTGGGATCACAATCTTAGCTATTTTTTTAGGTAGATGTGAGACATGAGTGAAATAAACTTTTACCTGGCACATAGTGAGCCCTCCAGAAAAACGACCTATATACAGATACTGAGGATGAGGGCAGATCTATCTCACCTCTAAAGAGAACTTTGGTAAAACCAATACTTGGCATGGTCCCCTGTGGTCACAGGTACTATGAACTCTCACGTGGCTTTCATTTGATGGAGAGATCTCACCTCACTCAAATTCTGGTGGATGGGGAGCAGGTGGGTTTGCACAGCAGCCACCCATCCATATTTGAGAGTGATTTATTGACCTTCCTTCCAACTTGGTCTTTGCCAGTGAAAGGGTCTAGACAGTTATAGACAATTAGACTTGACTTTTTAACCCGCAAATGAAGTTCAGTGGCAAGAAAGGCGCCTCTCCTGTGTGTTCTCCTATCTGCTGAGTTAACAATGAAAGTATGCTTGCATCCAAAGTCTCTTTTTGTGGGAACTTTCTGGAAATCCCAGAAATCCCAATTTGTGCCGGAAGAAGCAGACGATGAAAGAGGAGAAGGAAGATAAGCAGTTAAGAGCTTGGGCTATGGAGACAGACATGGTTGAAGCTACCTGGGGCAAATCACTTCAGATATCCGAGTCTCAGTTTCCTCAAACATCAACTAGCGTTAATAATAACACCAGCCTTTTTGCTTATGAGGATTAAAGAAGAAAAAAGCAAATAAAGAGGTGTCTCTGCCTGGTGCCTGACACATTGTAGAGCTCAATAAATGGCCACTAAATGTGAATGAAGAGTCTGCTGTCCTATTGCAGCTCTAGCTCTGCTTGTCCCCAAGGAAATAGGATGACCAGCCCATCCAGGTGTGTTTGGGACTGTCCCAATTTCAGCACCAAAATCTCGAGTCCAGGAAACCCTTCAATCCTGGGTAAATAGGATTTAGGTTGGCCATGCTAAAAAATGATTTTGAAAGCAATTTTCTGCTTCAGGGTCCTAGGAAGAAACCACAGTGGGGTTAAACTGTGACTTGCTGGTGGTTTGAAAGAGCCCCTGGCCACATGGGCTGTCCCAGGAGGGAATATGCTTTGTGAATTTCAAGGGGAGGTTTACGAGCAATCTTCTTGAAGGTTTAATGGTCCCAGAGTGATTTATCCTATCTGGAGAGTCAGTGCTATAAGGAGAAACCTGGTTCTCCAAGCTTCTGCTTTCCTTTACCATCAAACCTTTCATCTTCCATGAGAGCTCCCCATCCTCCATAAATAACCTTATTACGGCCACACAAAGGCAAGGCCTGCAAGACTGGACTTCTCAAGTAGTGGTTTCAGAAACCAGTTTGACCAGAACATGGGAATAATTCATAGAATCTACTGAGAAGAAGGAGCAGATGGAATGGTGGATCAGAGGAGCTCTGGGCTCAGAGTCGCATGCGACACACCCTCAAAAGGGGGAAAACACCTCCTAAGCTAACTTCTCCTCAGTATCTTTGACTACTTAAACTACAAGAATTTATTTTCATAGTAGAAACCCTATAGAATGGGGGTGAACAATAGAAATACATATGTACCATTATGTTTCAAACCAATACTGCCCAACAGAGCTATCTACACTGACGTCATTGTTCTATAATCTGTGCCAACCAATGCAATAGCAGCTAGCTACTGTAATGGGGCTAGAGAGACTGAGAAGCTGAATTTGTAATGTTATTTAAATTTAACCCAATTAAATTTATATAGTCACATGTGGCGACTGGCTAGCGTTTTAGACAGTGTGGTTTTAAACTAATAAGCAAAGATTTACAATAAAATATATAATCCTGAAAATTATGATTATAATTTCCTTTTCAGAGACCCAACAGTGTAAGAGGAACTTGACCAAATCCATCCAGGCAGTTGTCCTAAGCGCTTGTCTTGCATGTGTGTTTTTCCCAGCAGAGTTATAAACTGGCTCAGAGTTAGGTATGTTCTAGGTCACTGTAGCCTTGCTTTGCTTTTGACACCTATGATGGTGAGCTGAAAATTTGGATACTTAGAATGAATTAAATCTCAGATAAATTTTTTGGGAAAAGAACTATAAGAATGTTAAATTACAGAACTAATACATCTTACATTGAAGATTGAAGAAAATATTCAAACAATACAAAGTTTTATAAAACAAAAAATGAGTGTTAGCATGCACAGCCCCTACCATCCCATCGCCACCGCAGCCTCCATCTCAGAGTCCCCTCCTCACAGACAACCACCCTTAACAGCTCTGGGTGAATTAGTCCAGGCCTTTTTCCACAGACAAAAAGATACACGTGTTTATGTGTAATTGTTTTTTTACAAAAATGGCGTCACTTATGCACATGGATCTATATATTGTTTCATTTTTATTTTAATTTTATAAGAGGTGTATTAGACATTTTCATTGTCAAAGTATCAAAACATGCAGAACAAACAGAAAATCCACATCAATCACTGATATTTTTTAGCAGTTTTATTGAGATATATTCACATATCATAACAATTCACCCAAAGTGTATAATCAATGGCTTTTAGTATAATCAGAGTTGCACATTCATCAGCACAATCAATTTTAGAACAATTTCATTACTCCAGAAAGAAAAACTCCATATCCTTAGCAGTCACCTTTCAATTCTTCTATCATTCCCCGGTCCTACAAACCTCTAATATACTTCTGTCTCTATATATTTATATTTATATGATATATACATAGAACCATACAATATGCCATACTTTGTGTCTGGATTCTTTCACTTAGCATACTTTTTAAAAAATTATTATTTAGTTTTCAAAAAATTAGAGTGGGGCGGCTGCCGTGGTTCAGCAGGCAGAGCTCCGACCTGCCGTGCTGGAGGTCTGGAGTTTGATCCCTGGTGCCTCCTGCCCATATGCAAATTAAAAAAAAAAAAAATTAGAGTGTAGGCTTACAGAAGAGTCATGTAAAAAATACAACTTCCCATATACCCCTATTGTTGACACTTTGCAACAGTGTGTTACCTTTGTTACAACTGATGAAAGAATATTAAAGTGTTACTGTTAAATATAGTCCATAGTGTAATTAAGTGTATTTTTCATGTATCAGTCCATTGTCCACAGCTGGGCTCACTGTGTTATACAGTCCCATGTTTCATCTTCTAACTTTCCTTCTCTTTTCAACCACAACCAACAATATAATTCAACACTGTTAATTGCACTCACAATACTGATATTTTGATGTATAGTCTTCCAGATCTTTCCGTGTGTTCATACCCATATAGAAACACATAGCTTTATTTTTTGTAAAATATCTACATGGGATCAAACTGTATACATTGTTCCTTTACTTGCCTTTTTCATTTGATAGAATGTCTTTTAATGCCTGGAGTACACCTCATTCTCTTAAAAACTGCTTCACGGATTTCCTTAATGTGAATGAAATAGTTTGACAATTTCTCTCGATGGAATGTGGGTGACTTCTAATTTATCACTGTTACCGATAGGGCTGCAATGATCACTTTATATATGCCTCACAGGGCACATGGGGGGACATTCCTCATGGTTGTCCCCCAGAAGTAGGATGGCAAGTGGAATGGGATCCACATGTACACGTCCTCCAGAAAGTTCCACCAGCTGCCACTCCCACCTGAGAGCTTTTTAAAATGCCCAAATGAACTTTTTACTTTGGAATAATTTTAAAATTTTTAGTAATTTAAAACTGCAAATAGTGCAGAGAGTTCCCATATAACCTTCACACAGCTTTCCCTAACATTACCATCTCACATTACTGGAGCACATTTGTCAAAACTAGGAAAGTAACAATGATAAAATACAATAACTAAGCTGCAGACTTTATTTTTGTTCCACCAGCTGATGTCCTTTTTCTGTTCCATGATCCAGTCCAGCATAACCACATTGCTTAGCCTTGATTTTTTTAATACATATTTTCATTTACTCTTTGGTAGAAAGCAGCTTGAGAAGTGTCCTTCTAATGCTTTTAATAAAAGTTTTAATAATTTTAAATTTTGCAGTATTTCAAGTATTCAGGGAAGTACAAATAATATAACAGACAAACTCACTTTACACCAACCAGATTCGATAATTGATAATATCTTACAAGTCCGTGACTCCTCTGCAATTGCAAAACATAAAAAGCCCTGAAAACTGCAAACCAATAGGAGGCTCTTTGTAATCTTAATGTGATTATTTCACCTAATTTTTTAATATATACATTTTATTGCATATTCATCATGCATTTGATTATAGGGGCTACCCTCATCGGCCTGATAACATTATCTATTATAGACTATATGCACCATATTTCCTTTCTAAAATCCAGAAAATTCTAAATTTTGAAAGACATCTGGCCCCAGGGGTTTTAGATAAGGCATTGTGGTTCCCTTCCAAATTAGTTTCAGGATAGTTAAAAAATAATAATAATAAGACATTAGAGGTGTAGCTAACATCTTACCCAACCTCCACCATCTCATTTCCCTCCATCACCCTCACCACCAGAGAGAACTCCTTGCTTGAAATTAGAGTTTAACCTTTTCCTGGATGTTTTAATACTTTTACTTAATAAGTATACTCATGAAAAGAGTCTAAGTATATTCTTGACCACAAGGATAAAGGAAAGTTCATCAAGTTTCAATTTGAATATTATGTCCTCTGAATAAAATGCTAGAAATTAATAACAAAAAGATAACTACAAAAATCCCTTATATTTGGAAATTTTAAAGCACATTTCTGAAAAACTCATGGTTCAAATAAGAAACCATTACTGGATTTTGAATTTATTTGGAATTCAACAATAATTAATTATCATATAGCATATTAATTAATTTTTATATACTCTACACAAACATACAGGCTGAAACTAAAGCAGTTCTTAGAGGGAAATTGAGGGACTTAAATTCTTACATTTGAAAAGAATAAAGGATGAAAGTTAATTAACCAAGCATCTATTGTAAGAAGTCAGAAAAATAGCAGCAAAGTAATCTCAAAGAAAACAGAAGGGGGGAAATATCAAGGCATAAATTAATAAAGTAGGAAACAAAGATACAAAAGAAAGGCTCAATGTAATAAAAAACTGACTTTTTAAAAAGTCTAAAATTGACAAATATCCAGCAAGAATACCAAAAAGCACAGGAAGGAACAAATAATCAATGTCACAAGAACAGAGTTTTTAAACATAAGGAACTTATAAATAATTTTATGCCAATAAATTCGAAAACTTAGATACAATGGATTAATTCCTAGAAAAATACACCTCACCAAAATGCATTCAACCTGTAAAATCAAGGTTTTTAAATAATTTAAAAAGCTGATTCTTAAATTTTTATGGCAGAGCAAATGGCCAAGTATAGCCAAGGAAAAACAAGGTTGGAGAAATGTGCTCTGACAAATTTTAAAAGTCATTTTTTGAATTTTTTATTATTAAGACAATGTACTATTGGTCGAGGGAGAGAAAATAAGACCGTGGAACAGATGCAGAGCCCAGAAATATAGCCAAGATTATATGGAAAATTTTTATTATAAAAAAAATTATTATTAAGTTTTTGTGCAGATATATGGGCAAATGAGAGCTAGTCAATAAAAGGACAAAATAATTAGTTATCTATAAGGAAAGAAATGCAGAATTTCTTCCTCACAATAAACATAGAAATCTATCCCAAAGGGTGAATTTTATGGTATGTGAATTATAATTGAAAAAAGAAAATCCATTTCAGGTGATTAAAGGCTTAAATGTGAAAGGCAAAATTATAAAATGTTCAGGAGAGAATAAAGGAAAATGTTTTTATAAGCTTAAGTTATAAAATGATTTCTTATACAAGTCACAAAAAGAATAAGCCATAAAGGAAAAATTATTGATAAATACAGCCACTTTAGAGGATACCACAAAGAAATAGAAAAGATAAGCCAGTATCCAGGAGAAGATAATGCCATATTTATGGTTGTTAGAGGATTACCCAGAATATGTAAAGAACATCTACAAATCAGTAAGATAAAAAATGGATAAAATCCTTGAATAAACATTTCACAGAAGACGAAACATGAATGTCCCATAAGTTATAATGTGATGGGGAATATCATTAATAATCAAGAAAATGCAAACTAAACCCACCAGATTGAGAAAAATTAATAAATCTGAGTGCATCGACTGTTGTCGAGGACAAAAGGTGACTGAAACTCTTTTACACTCTTGGTGAAAGACGTAATAGCTACAGCCACTATGACAAACAATTTTGATTTATCAGGCAAAGCTGAACCTGTACATCACCAGAACTGAACAATTCCACACTTAGGTGTGTGCCCCCCAGATTTCTTGCATATACAAGAATGCTCCTGGCAGCAATGTGAATAATAGCAAAAAAAAACCCCACAAAACTTAGAAACAACCCAAAAGCCCATTCACATGAGAATAGATAAATAAGTTATATAATAGTCATACGTTAGAATACTACGCAGCAGTAAAAATTAATGTTTCTGGATGAGTCTCAGGTACACAATATTGAGCAAAAGTATGCACAAAAGAATGCATGTAGTGTTTTTCTTAAAACCATGCAAGAACTAAAAGACTAATTGTTTAGAAGTGTATATACATATGTGTAGTCGCACTATAAAGAAAAGCAAGGCAATAATAGTCTAAAATGTAAGCAATAGACAGCGTTGGAGGAGAGGGAGATGAGTCCAGGAGGAGTGGTGTCAATGTTTCATCTCTTCAGCAGTGTGGTGGGTGGATGGGTGTTTGTAGAATTGAAACTTTTTAGACTCTTCATGTATCTACTAAATATTTTTCATATATTCTAATTTTTATTTAAAAAAAAGAAATGAGACTCAATTTGTGACTGCAAATCTGAATTCTTAACTTCCTATTTGCTGCTTCCTAAAAGGTATTTTTTTAAATATTACACTTGAAAGAGGAAAAGTAGCGTAATGACTAAAGGTGTTGGCTTTAGCATCAGACAGACCAGGGGTGAAGATTTACAGCTGTGTGATAGTGGCTATTATCTCTAAAGCTCAATTCTCTCCTCCCAAAGCATGGGCAAGAATAGCACCTATTTCATAGGATTGCTGTGAGGATGTGAATTAAAATGAAACTGTGGGCTCTTTGACAGCTCACTTAGGTCTTATTTATGTGTCTACAGGGTCTATCAGAAGTGCCTGCTCCATAAATATTTGTTGGATGGTTTTGATAATGGATAATGCCATATAATGTCTCCAATATGATCGTGGTTCCCAGATTAAATTTCCTGCTCAGATTTCTCATCCCAATGTCAAAGTTGTATCTTCATCCATTTACTCAATAGCTATGCACTCATCCAATTTATTCATTCAACAAATATTTATTGAGGACTGGTTATGGGCCAGGCACTGCTCTAAGTAATCAGGAGAGACAAAGTCCCTGCCTTCATAGAGCTGACATTCTGTCACAGTGAGAAGGATACATGAATAACTGAACAGGAGAAATGCATTGCCCCTTCCCAATGAATCCATCCCCCACCTCCAAAACAAGCATTGATTTGATTTTGATCACCAAAGCTTACTTTTTCCTATTCTAGGACTTAAATTAAATGAAAGAATAAATACATTAAGTATTTCGTGTGTCTGGCTGCTTTCTTTCAGTGTAATGTTTTTTGAGGGTCATTGACGTGTATATCAGTAATTCATCCTTTTTTTATTGCTGAGTGGTATTCCACTCTATGGCTATACCAGAATCGGTTTACCCATTCTGTCAATGGATTTCTGGGCTATTTCCAGTTTGGGTCTATTAAGAACTATTAAGAGCTACTATGAGCATTGTTATGTATGGGTTGTGTGGACATATTTTCATTTCTCTGGTTATATTCCTAGAAGTGGAATTGCTTGTCAACGGACCTCCAAAGAGTTCTCAAAAGTGGCTATCCCATTATACACTCCCACCACAAGGGATGAGAGAGATGCCTCCCTCACATCCTCTGCAATATTGGGTGTAGTTGGTCTTTTCAATCTTAGTCATTCTAGTCGTGTGTGGGGGTGGTGGTGGTGGTGGTGGCAAATAATAGCTCATTGTGGTTTAATCTGCATTTCCCAGATGACTGTGTTGCTGAGCACCTTTTCATGCTGTTACATTTTTAATTGATCCCACCCAGGATGTTAGTAGAGGCCAAGCTGGAAAGTTTCAAAAGAGATAGCAGTGAGATGTCCTAGAAGGCAAGTTGCAGAGGTGGTGAAAGTGGTTGGACCGGAGATATATTTTGAGAGTACAGCCAGCAGGAGTTCCTAATAGATGGGGCATGGGTAGTGAGACAAAGAGAAGAATCAACCAAGATGCCCAGTTTGGGGGATGAAACACCTGTATAACTGGTGATGCAATTAACTGAAATGGAGAACACTGGGGAGAAAGCAGGTCTAGAGGGGACAGCTCCATTTTACTCTTGCAAAGTGAGATGTCTATTAATAGACATTTAAGTGGTGATGTTAAGGAAACGGTTAGATATGCAAGTCTGGAGCTCAGGAAAGTGGCCACAGCTGGAATCCTATATCTAATGCTGTAGGAATGGGTAAGGTAGTCAGGCAGTGGTCCTCAACTTTGGCTGCAGTTTGCAATTACCTTAAGAATTTTTAAAAGTACTGAAGGTAGGTCCCACCCCCAGAGATCCTGATTTATTTGATCCAGGGCTGTGGCTTAGTCATCAGGACTTTTAGATGTTTCCTCGGTGATTCTAAAGTGCAGAGTTGAGAGCTTTTTATGGGAGCAAGTTCAGTCAAAAAGAAGAAGTTTGAGGAGAAAGTCTGGGGTACTTTACACATCTTCCATAAGCTCTACATCTTAGCATGGATTCCATTTGCAAGGTCCTACTTGCTACTTAGCTCTGCTTCCCATGCTGCTCAGGTTGAACTCATCATCCATGGATGGGTGAGGTTATTGGCTATGAGATCAGCAGAATCACTGATCCACTCATCACTGCATTTGAGATGACTTTTAAGGTTGTGTCACTACCCACCAGGGAGTTTTCAGCCTCTGGCTCAGTACTCTTTTCAGTGGGAAGCTCACCCCACCCTAAGAGTGGGTAAGGGAGAATAAATTGGGAAGAGCCTTCCAAGTAGAGGTGGGGGGGCGGGGCTGGAGGCAGGAGAGACCACTCAGAACGAGGAGCATTGGTTCAGGGACAAGGCGAGTTAGAGTCCACCCCTCTGAGGAGCATTGTTTTGGGGAGGCAGGTCTTCAGGGGGACAGTGTACCACCCCTGCAGGCATCGGGCCTTCTTGGAGAGGAAGCCTCCTTTGTCCTTTCTATTCTGCGGGTCCCTTTCTCAGGGATGCCCCCTGCAGGAAGAACTGCTGCCGGCCCTCCCCAGACCTGACCTAGACTGGTCTGAAACTGCCTGAGCACCTTCCACGCCCTGATCGGAGTCTCAGATCCAGACAGGAACCACCAGGAGTTCATGTTATTTTTTTTTAATGGTATATGGAAATGCTTAGGAAAAGACTAAACCTTTCTCTCCAAATAGAATTTACAAATAAAAGAGACTCTTGCCAAGGACCCATTGTATTTAAGCGACAATATAAGCCCAGCAGAAAAAGAAACAGTGGTGACAGTAATGATGAAGATGGGGACAGTGATGGTAAAATACAACAGTAGTTTGTAGAGCTTCTTCCTTTTCAAAATGTATTTGCGACTTCAAGTTAGTCCTCCCCACAGCTCTGTGAGAAACATGGAAGCCAGTTTTTTCCCCCATTTCACTGAAGCTCAGACATTTTACATTACCAGGTCCAAGGTCTCAGACCCAGAAGTAATGTACCCAAAGGCAGCCCTGGGGCCTTGGACGCTGCTCCACAAGGACCTGCCTCCTTCTGCCCGGAAGCCTAGGGGTTTGCAATTCACGCACAACCTCTTGAGGCATTATGGATCACCCCTTCCTCCTGCACCCTTGGGTCACACTCGACCCTGGGGTTGCCCTCCCATCCAGCCCACAGGAGGCGGGACAGAGCCTGCCAGCGGCCGGCCACTCTCTATGGTTTCGCAGTAATAAAATGGGGTGCGTGGCTACCTAGAATAAAGAGCACGTTTCCCTGTGTAGCCACGAGCCTGGGTTCCAGGCAGTGGGATGGGAGTGGGAGTGACATGAGAAGCTTCTGGGGCATTCCCTCCAGGCACTTGCCCTCCATTCACCCCTTCCCGTTCCTGCTAGCTGGAACCAGGATGTGCTGGTTTTGGAACCATCCTGGACCATGTGGATGAGGGCAAAACCTAGACATGGCAGAGTCCCCGCGTGGAGGGTGGGTCCCTGGCAGTGGAGCTATGTTCAGTCCTATACTGCTTATATCGGGACTGTTGTTCCAAGAGAGAGAAATTGATTATGTTCCAGTTTAAACCTCATTTAGGGTGTATGTCACAGCAGCCAAACCTATATCCTAAACTAATACTGATGGGATGGCTGTTAGTATTGGTTCTCTGGCCAATACCTTCGCTCCACCTGGAGTCCCTGGCCCCACCCACCTGCCACCAGAGTGGACCTTTGACCTGGGCCAGGTCATTCATCTTATTCAGGAGGCGGCAAACCTCCTCTAAAAAATGCCAGAGGGTAAATATCTCAGACTCTGTGATCATCCTATCTTTGTGACAACCGCTCACCTCTGCCATTGTAGCTTGACAGCAGCCAAAGGCCATGCGAACAAGCATGGCTGTGTTCCAATAAAACTTTATTTGTGGACACTAAAATTGGAATATCACACAATATTCATGGGTTGCAAGATAGTATTCTTCTTTGTCTTTTTTTTTTTTTCAACCACTAAAAATGTAAAACATGGTTCTCATAGGTCACAAAAACAGGCAGCTGATTGGAGTTGGCCCAGGAGCTATCGTTTGCAGACTCATGGTCAGAGTGATTGGTTCAGAGACATGTGAGCAAAGATGAGCAAAGCAGAGTCAATTCTGGGTCTTCTGCTGAAACTCTTGGGAAAGAAAAGCTCTTTTACTTTTGCTGAGATTTCTGAGAAGATAGCATGTAAGCCTGCAGCTGCCTGAAGTTTGTGAAAGCCAAGAAAGCAGATCCAGAGACTGAGAGAGACCAGGACTGAGCACCTGGATCCAGCCATACCTGAAACCTAGAGTTTTGACTCCTGGAGTTTTCAGTTAAATGAACCAAAGCATTAGCACAGAGGAGCAGTATAGTTTGTGGTTATTGGATTTTAAAGCCTGCCTACCTGGGTTCAAATTCTAGCTTTGCCACTTATTAACCCTGTGAGGGTAAATTCCCTCATCTGCATGATGAGAATCTATTAAGGATAGAGTTAGTGAGCACTACGATATTTTTGACATTTTCTAAGCATAGGAGACAGAATAACAGAAATAACAGAAAAATCCTTACCCTCATAAAGCTTACATTCTATTGAAGCAGATAAATAGATGAAAGATAAAGAAATAAAATATACAACAAATTTATAAAGATAAGTGCTAATAAAAAAAACAGGAAAGAGTAGTAGGAGGTGTTGGAGGGGGTGTAAAATTATAGATAGGATGATTAGGAAAAATCTCTCTGAGAAGGTGAGTTTTGAGTAAAACTATGTAGGGAGTTGGAGGTGAACCAGGCAGTTATTGGCAGAAGGGAACAATGGAGAAAACAGCCAGTGCAAAGGTCCTGAGGCTGTGGAGGTTTCAAAGAACAGCAGGCCCCAAGTAGCTGGAATGGAGAGAGCAAGAAGAAGAACAGCAGGGACTTAGTCCAGAGAGGTGATGGGGCCAGATTTGGGGTTTTACTCTGAGTGAGGCCTCAGGAGGGTTTGGAGCACAGGAGAGACAGGATGTGACTTGGCTCGTAACAGAAGCCTTTGGTTGCACGAGGAGCATGGACTGTGGGGGAGCAGGATGGAATCAGGGAGAACTGGGAAGAGGCAACTGCCATATCAAGATGAAAGTGATGGGGGCTCAGGGGCTCTTGGGCTTTCCGACAGGCCTGTTGTGTGCTAAGGCCATTTTAGAAAATTTAAAATCCCTATTTGCTTAATCTGTTTCTGTCACAACCAAAACCAAACAAAGCAGTTCTAATACCCCTCACTCTAATATTGAAGATGCTGCATGGTAATGCTAAGCTTATTTCTTGGTCTCTTCCAATAGACATTGAGACACATGAGGACAGGGTTGGAGGGCAATGCCTGTGCCTGGGTTAAGAACTGGAGTAAAAACTGGTAGCTTCCTGGAGGCCAAGACAGAAGCAGGACAGAAACCACAAGATCTGTATACTCAGTTCTCTATGCAGTCACACAGTCACCTGTTGGAAAATCTAAAGTCACTTTCTCAAGATAAGTACCAGAGCCCCCAATCTGGCTAAACACACCCTCAGAGGGAAAACCTTGAATTCCTTTCTGGGAAAAGTTTCTTTACAAGTCCCATGAGTCTGAGAAGTCCTTTTTTTTTTCTCTATATACTAGGCATCTAATGCCAGTGTGGACTAAGCAATGTGCTCCAATGCATGCAGTACTTGGTGCAAAATGGAGGTGAGGGAGTTGGAGGGAAGAAGGGAGGAAAAGTAGGGAAGAAGCCCAGAGAGGACTTTTTAGTTTTAAGAATGTGATAGATTGTCACTCTTGGATCTAAATTATATTGTTTGTTTGTTTAAGGGGAGAGGGATGGCAGACAGTTGACAAAAATTGTAACCTCAGGCTGTTACTGTGTTGATGAAGCCATTTTTACCTACTAAGCTCACAGCCATGAAGAGCTCTGAGAAATAAATGTACATCACATACCCTCCCAAACAGCCACCAGGGCTGGAATAGAAACTAAACACTTCCCCGAATTTTCTCTCTCTTCTCTTCAGGCTTCAATGCACCTGTTCGAAGTTTGCTAGCTGCCAGAATGCAATATACCAGAAACAGAATGGCTTTTTAAAAAGGGGAATGTAATAAGTTGCTAGTTTACAGTAGTAAGGCCGAGACAATGTCCCAATTAACACAAGTCTATAGAAATGTCCAATCAAAGGCATCCAGAGAAAGATACCTTGATTCAAGAAGGCTAATGAAGTTCAAGGTTTCTTTCTCAAGTGAGAAGGCAAATGGCACACACAGTCAGGGCTTCTCTTTCAGCTGGAAGGACACATAAAGCTCCCTGGGAGGCGTTTTCCTTCTTCATCTCCAAAGGTCTCTGGCTCGTGGACTCCCTGCTTCGTGTTGCTGCAGCATTCTCTGCTCTCTCCGAATCTCTTTCATTCTCCAAAATGTTTCCTCTTTTATAGGACTCAAGAAACTTCTCAAGACCCACCCAAATGGATGGAGACATGTCGTCACCTAATCCAGTTTAACAACCACTCTTGACTAAATCACATCATTCAGGGAGATGATATCATTACAGTTTCAAGCATACAGTATCGAATAGGGATTATTCTACCTTTATGAAATAGGATTTTGATTAAAACGTGGCTTTTCTAGGGGACATACATCCTTTCAAACCAGCACAGCACCCTGTTGCCAGAAACCTAATTCTGTCTTTCCATCTAAACTGGGATCTCCATGTGGCCAAAGGTCATGTTTATTTCTTCCTATGATTTTAGCAATCTGGCATAGAGCACCAGGCAGGGAAGGCATGGATGCATGAATAGGTAGGTTGTTGGAAGGTTAGATGCATGAATGAATAGTAAGGAAGGAAAAAAGGAATATAGATGGATGGATGCATGGTGACTAGATGGAAGGAAAGAAGAATGGATAAATGGAAAGGAGGGTGGTTCGGTGTATGAAATAATGAATGGATGAACAGATGGATGCAGAGTTAATAGATAATAATAGTGACTTTTTTTTAGCACTTATGATGTACCAGGCAATTTACATAGATTATTTAATTTAATCCTCCCCACAACTTTCAATATATAGAAAGTGAGATTCAGCAAGGCAAAGTCACATGCTGAAAACCACAATCACTCTTGAGCAAGTATGCTAAACCATTATATACTGCTGAGTGAATGGATAAATGAAAGCATGAATTATTTGTCCTTATATAGATTTTTCTCAAAGAATATACAAAAAATGGGGTGGTGCAACAGTGGCTCAGTGGCAGAATTCCACCTGCCATGCTGGAGAATTGGGTTCGATTTCTGGTGCCTGCCCATGTAAAAAAACAAACAAATAACAACGACAAAAAAAAACAAAACCAGAATATACAAAAGCTAAACAAGAACAAAACTGACATCTTCATTGTTACCTTGACCAGAAATAAATCTGAAAGTTTCCCCCAATGCTTTACAAACCAAAGAGTTATTTCCGAAGTTTGGGGTATTAAAAAAGCATCGGTGCTCAAGAAGATTCCAACTTTTAAGTTGCTTTGGGGAACTTGCCCGTAAAAGGTCTAGGGGAGCTATAGATACAATCTCTATAGAAACTGGATGCTGCTACTGTGGCAGCATGGAGGACTGGCACAGACCCTCTTGACCTTAGAATCCTATCTGCCCAGGGAGTGGGTTGGACTGGTTGATCCAGTAGGCTGTTCTAGCCAGGATTCCCCTTCAACCTGGGCCAGGGCAGGGGAGCCCCCAGCAAGCCAGGGGGTAGCTACAGTGCGATGATTAAGCCTGGGTCTGGTTCTGACTCTCGTGGCCAAAGACAATGGGTTTAACCTCTTTGTGCCTAGGCTTCCTCCTAGGTAAAATTAGGCTAGAAATAACGAGAAGCAATGTCACAGTGTCTCTGGCACCTTATGTCAGTGTCAGCTATTGTTTGTTTTTTTGTTTTGTTTTGTTTTGTTTTGTTGCATAGACAGGCAGGTACCAGGAATGGAACCCAGGTCTCCAGCATGGCAGGCGAGAATTCTGCCACTGAGCCCCCGTTGTACCACTTTATTGTTTGTTTATTAAGCTTTTTGTTTATGTCAAAAGCAAAAGCAATTCATATTCATTTTTTCCTTAGAATAAATTTATTCCCAATATGGAGTTAAAAATAAATCAGTTTGCCTTTAGTGACACCCTAGGTCCTTCCTCTTCCCAGAAATAATTACTTTGTATGTCATTCCAAAACTTGATTTTACGTAAATATGATCAATCATTCCATGGGAAGTGTCTCCGTCATTTGTTCTTTTTGATTGATAATGGGAATTGGAGAGATTTCTGCAGAGTAGATATAGATCTGTCTCATTATTTATGATACTGCTTTATATTTCATAGGCTATTTAGGTTAAAATTTATCTAATATTCCATAGATGGACTTTCTCCTTTGCTTTAATTTTTAATTTCCCTAATTATACATGAACATATTCTCTTTGCCTAAAACTAAAACATTACAGATAAGGTTAATATCCCCTTTGCTGCCCTACTTGCCCAATTTCTTTCACTTCTTTCCTTGGCAGAAACCTCAGCCATTCAGTTTGGAATGTAATTTCCAGAATTTTTTGGTACCTGCACATATCTAAATATGCATCTGTAGATAATACGTAGCATTGTTCTGTGTTTTATGGATTTTATCCTGCTACTTGCTCTCAATAATACATATGGAGCTTTCCAAGTCCATTTCTATGCACCTTTCTCTTTACACAAAATATGTCTATAGTTGAACAACGCATAGTTTCTCTGCTTAGTTCCCTACTGATTGACATTTATGTGGTTTCCAGTTTTTCCCTCTTACCTTTAGCCTATAGCTCACATCCCTACCTGTGCACACATAGAAGCACACATAGAACCTTCATCAGTTTACGAACCAAACTATAGCCCCATGCTCGTGAAACTTCAAACTGAGGAATCTTTAGAACTCCACGTAGCTATTCTCCAGCCATTTAGACAACCGGAAATGGTGGAAACAGGGAGGGCTGCAGAACCAAATGGAACTCCTTTGAATCCCTGCTTCTTTTTTAAAATTTTTTAAATCATATAATATAACATATATACAAAACAAAGAAAGGAAAAAGCAATAATTTTCACAGCACTCTTCTACAAGTAGTGACAGGACAGAATTTGTCATGGACTACCAGAGAATCCCTGCTTCTTAACACCTGTTCTGAAACTTTGGACAAAATTGCTTTCCTTTCTGAGTTTTAGCATCCAGAGTTGCACTCCTCGTAGGACTAAATAAAATAAAATAAAGCATGTCAGGTACCCGACCCTTCTGGAGCCCACAACAGATACAAACAGTTGCTGTTAAAATGCGATCTCTCTCTTCCTATCATCCCACAGAGGCTGAGTGCCCTGCTTGCATTTTTCACGCTGCTCACTTTTTAAAAAGTTAATTCTGGCAATCTCTCCATAAAACTACACGACAATAACAAGCCAAGGTCCTATTTAAGACAAATCTGAATATTTAGATTTCCTGCCAATTGTGAACCAGCATTATGTGGTTAGGCATGGCACTTGGGGAGGGGGCAATTAGGGGAAATATTTCTGGCAAGATTCCAGGCTTTTCCCACTCACCGCCAACCTGATAATTAATAGGAGCCAGGAAGAAGCCCCTGTATTTCTAAGTGCCGATTCCCACTGCAGTGGCACTCCAAACATCTGAAGGAAAAACCGTTTGTTAATTGCTGTCTAGACAGTTTATTGCGGCAATAAGATCAAAACCCAGAATCTTAAGGTTTGTGGTATGAATCATGCAGACTAAACAATTGTTTTATTGCATTTACAGAGAGAACTTGATTTATAACTTCACTGGGTCATAAAATTCCTTCATGGTTTATCTGAAATAATTTTGCTCCTTTTTACACCACTCTGCAATAATTCTGCCTCTCTGGGCTGTTAAAATGTGTGCTCTGTCACATCTAAACAGGTCTTATCAGATGTCTTGTTGTCATCAGTTTGATTCTCAGGCAGGGCTCTCTGAGTCCTGGCAGACTCCTGCAGAAGTCAGGAGGACTGGTTAGGGTGCCCTTTGTAACCCAGTTGACATAAACTGTGTATATTCCTGCCGAGAGACCAGCCGATGAGTGGGCAGTGCCCGAGCCTGGCATACTCTTGCCTGGTTTGTCGGCAAAGACCTGGTTTGATGACTTCTCCTTCATTCCACTGTGTGGCTCCCTGTTGAAATAGACAGAGCTGGCCCAGTTGTTTGGTGCTTTTGAGACCCAGAATTGAAACCTCTGAAGTGGTTTTCTCAGACCCACAAGGATTTCTGCTTGCAGCCACACCTGTACCTTGCTCTCTGCATTTGCCAGGGCTGCCATGACAAATGCCAGACAGTGAGTTGGCTTAAATAATGAGAACTGAATGTCTCAGTTTTAGAGGCTACAAGTCCAAAAGCAAGATCTTGACAAGTCATACTTTCGCTCAGAGTCTATGGCCTTCTGGTGCTGACTGGCCACAATCCTTAGGATTCCTTGTCTTGTGTCTTTCCCTCCATCATTTGGCTTCTCCTTCTCTTGCTCAGCCATCTGTGCATCTCTGTTTAGATTTCCTCTCCTTAGAAGGACTCCAGTCATATGGATTAAGACCCAACTCATCTAAATAGGATCTCAAAGATATACATATATGCAAATAATATGAATTTATTATAGCAATTGGCTTACACAGCAATGGGGATGGGCAAGTCTGAAGTCCATGGGGCAGGTAGCAGGCTGGGAACTCCCATGAAGGTTTCCATGAATTCCCCAGAAAAGGATGACTGGCTCGAGTAGAGACAGAAATTCTTTCTGTCTACCTCTCCCACCCCTCAACTCCACTAGAGTGCAAACTTTGTGAGGACAGGGATTTTTGTATATTGTTTCCACTGCTGTGTACACAGCGCCTAGAAGAGTGCTTAGACATTGTAAATTCTCCGTAAACACTAGCTGAATGAATGAATGGATGATGAATGCAATGAAGGGGAAGAAACTCTTTCTTGGATGTATGTAGTACATAAACATACAATAGGACTATAGTGCTTACTAATCTCCTTTTCTAGGAACGAGTATGTCTTAGGTCAGAGCATTACTCAAACCACGGAATATCCAGTTTTCCTTAGATTTATTTTTAGAATTGTTTTCTATAAGTGGCCAGTGAGTGTGATTTTCCAATTATAGGAGTAATATAAAGGTTTTCAATATTAATAAGTATATTTAAATTTTTAAGGATTTAAAGAAAAATATAACAAATTATGATGCAGGTAGAATAAGGAAACAGCAATATCATGTAAGCAGCTGTATGATTGGTTTAAGCTTCCATGACCTTAGCTGTAGAGATGGAATAAGGCTAATAGCATATTCTTGCTAAGGTTACTTCAGGCACCCAGGGAGAATCACTGAAAAGGGAATCTTGGCCAAGAAGTTCTCGAATGTCCCTTCTGCATAAGCAGCCTCAAAGATGGCCCCAGATGATCCCACCCTCTGACATTTGTGCCCCTGGTAATCCCTACCCTTGATGTAGGCTGGATTTAGTGACTGGCTTCTGGCCAACGGAATGAGGCAGAAGTGATGGATATTAATTCTGGGAGTAGATTACAAACGACCACAGCTGCTGCTTGGGTGCTCCCTCTGCCATCTCTCTCAATTCAGTGAGGGCCTCCAGCTGCCATGTGAGCCACCATATGGCCTCGAGTCATCAGCCAGTTCCCAGGTGGAACTGAATCCTGCCCACAACCATAGGAGTAAATTTGGAAGCAGATCCTCCTTCCCTTTTGCCTTCAGATGAGACCACTCCCCAATCAACACTTTGAACAAAACCTCATAGGAAGCCCAGACCCCAAGGACCCAGTTAATCATACTCCAATTCCTGACCTACAGAGGAACTATGCTATTTTGTGCAGCTAAGTTTGGGGATGGGATGGGGGCATTTTGTTACACAGCAGTAGGTAACAAATAGATAAATATTTTCTCATATTCGATATTTCACACCCTTTTCTCAGCAACAGCAGCAGCCAATACTTAATAATCACCCACCACTGTGCACCAGGCACCATCCTAAGTGCCGTCTATGCACTCCTATGTAATGGTCTGCAAGGGAGCCCTGCAAAGCAGGTCCTGGTGCCACTTCCATTTTATGGCTGAACCTACTGAGACACAGATATATGGGTAACTTGCCCAAGGCCACACATTTGATGAGTAACACAGTAGAGACTCAAAACCAGGACAGCTTCTGCCTCCACAGACTGTTTTCTTAGGGGCCACTTGAAACTTCATTCTTTGAAATTCTAAGCTCTTCCTCAGAGAGGAAGTTGGAATTGTGTTCCTGAAGGGCACTAACTAACTTTTCTGGAATGATCTATAGTAATTGCAAAGTACAAGGTCAAAGAGGAAGAAAAGTAGGAGGCCAAAACATCTTCAGGTATCATTTCTTCCAAACCCATATATTCTTCTTTGTCTTTCATGTTGCAAGTGGAGACAATATCTGTCTTGACCAGTGACAAGATAGATACCCAGACCTAGCCAGACCTAGTTCCCTCAAAATTGGTCTTTCTCTCAACCCCGACTTTGCTGGCTCTGCCATCATATTTAGATATACTGGAGAGCATGGTTAGGAAATAATATGAAGTGGGGAATGTCAGCTCCACCGCTATCTCATTGTCATTGGGACTGGGGTAGAGGAGCAGTCTCGGTACAAATATCCCTCTGAGGAGTGACGAAAACAATGGCCGAGATTGTTAACTCTCTGGTTCTATGCTAAAAGCTGGACATATGTTCTCACATTTCATTCTCACCAAAACCCAAGGAGGAGAATAGTATTTGGAACTACTTTTGGCCAAATGAGGAAAAATCCCTTTGTCACAGATATAGTGTACTCTACATAGAATCTTCCTCATTTTTTTTGGTTTTGTTTTGTTTTGTTTACTGAACAAAGTATCTTGCTGATCATACAATAAGTATGATAAGAAAATATCAGCACAAAGTCTTCCATTTTTTAAAGGAGACATAGGATTCCATTTTATGAATGTACCCAACACAACATGTACTGTGAACATAATGTAAATAAACATGCACACATAGCATTTACACATATCCACATAAATATGATACTGTGTATATTTGTTCCCCTATTGATGAATATCTATATTGCTTCCAATCTTTTGCTACAGGGATGACTGCCTTCTTTGGGTGGACATGCACTTTCCTGTCCCCATGCTTTCCCTTAGTTCTGAGCTGCTTCACTTATTTGTGATGCCCATTTACCACCCCCACCCTGAACCTCCCACCTGTCCTTGCACACATGGGGGATTACCACCCCTGGGCTGGAATCTGTGCTTCAAGAGGGTAGAGGCTGGTTCATTCCCTTCACCTGTGCATCCCCAGCCTGATGCCTGGCATATGGTAAGTGCAAG
Source organism: Myrmecophaga tridactyla (assembly GCA_004026745.1). Taxonomy (NCBI): domain Eukaryota; kingdom Metazoa; phylum Chordata; class Mammalia; order Pilosa; family Myrmecophagidae; genus Myrmecophaga; species Myrmecophaga tridactyla. The sequence continues at coordinate 3,703 of PVIY010007827.1, read as the reverse complement.
AAACAAAGTTGTTGTCCCACCATCTTTGGGGGAATCAGCCTCTCAAACGTCAGTTTTCTCAACTGTGGGATGGAGGATAAGATACTCAGAGTTGTTGGGAGAAAAGTACAAAAGAAGCACTCAAGCATGCAATGATGTGAATTAACATGTGGGACATGTGGGACAATTCACATCACAATGATGTGAATTAACATGTGGAAACAAAAAAACAACATGGTATGGTCACCTTTAGAAAATGCTTATAAGTAAACAGAGGCCTAGATTGTAAGCTTTTCAAGCAGACCCATTAAGTCCAGAGTGGTGATTATTATTTCTGGATTTAGAGAGGCTGTTTTATATATGTAACCTGATATTTAGAGATAAGAACGAAGCCAAACAGGTTGAAGTTAAAGTAATTCAGAACATAGGAGTAAGGAAGACAGTGTCTAAATTTTAGAATCACACACACTCTTTGAGACCAATGGAAGAAAGGTTTATTGATCAGGAACTGAAATTTTCTGTAGAGCATAATCTAATTCAACCTATCTGTATAGCTCATTTGAACAACTGAAACACAGAAAGCACAGAATAAGAAGGATTTAATCCTTTAATCCTGTGTAGATTATCGTAATGCCTTGAAACATGCTAGAGTATATTAAGCAGATAATCAAAAAGTATTGGCAAAGTCCCCTGAGGGAGGGGAAATAAAATATGGAACTAATAAACCTTAACCATCAGAGAATCTCCTGATACTGTGTCAAATTGGAGGGACACCCAAATCAATCAACATGCCCTCGATCATGAGGCTTACTCTTGTGAAGCTTATGTAGGTAGCAGAGAAGCTTAGACTACTTATAGGCATGCCTAAGAGTTACTTCTGGAGGACCTCTTTTGTTGCTCAGATGTGGCCTCATCTCTCTAAGCCCAACTCTGCAACTGGAATCATTGCCCTCCCCCTACGTGGGACATGACATCCAGGGGTGAAAGTCTCCCTGGCAACATAAGAGAGGACTCCCAGGGATGAATCCAGACCTGGCACCATGGGATCAACAATTCCATCCTAACTAAAAGGGAGAAAAGAAGTGTAACTAATAAAGTATCAGTGGCAGAGAGAGTTCAAATAGAGTTGAGAGGCTACTCTGGAGGTTACTCTTACACAAGCTTCAGTTAAACCTTGCTACCTATCATAACTTGTCAATCCCCAACCAAGACGATTCCAGCCAATCCTAAAGAACACCTAGGGCAATATATAGGATTCCATAAGGGTTCCAGGCACTAGAGTAATTTTCCAGAAACCTACAACCTCCAGATGGGTCCTTGATCCAGATAAGTCCTGAAACCTAGCCTAGCCTCTCCAGAACATCAGATAGTTCCATCTCCCTACTCCATATTCATGATAGACCCTTCCAATATCAAAAATTTAGAATTGCCATCGTCCAAACAACCCCAAAGAGAGGTATTGAAAGATCAAAGGTGATGGTGTAATTATGCCTGGAAGATAGGACTTAACAAATGAATATGAATGCTGAATCATTAAATTGATATCTCTTTTAGTCTCCAGTATTTTAGAGCAGCTAGAAATAAAAACCCAAAATTGTGAAATTGTAACCCATGTCAAAGTCTGAAATATGTTCTAAAATTAATTGTGCTGGGCTTGGAAATTTATAGCTTTTTTTGGTATATGTTAGTATTCACAAAAAAAGAAGGAAAGAAAAGTCGATTGTGGTGATAAAAAAGTATTTAAATCCTCTAGCCTCCTCTACTCTGGAGCAGCTAGAAGGAAAAATATGAGAGCATCATATGGTAGGCCATGACAAACTCTGGGATGTGTCCTGTGACTTTTTTTTTTTTTCTTTTGCATGGACAGTCACTGGGAATTGAACCCAGGTCTCCAGCATGGCAGACAAGAACTCTGCCACTGAGCCATTGTGACCCACCCCTGTGACCACTTTTTGAGGGGTACTTTGAAAACTACTGCTTTTTTTTATTTCTTTGCTTTGTATATATGTTATACTATAAAATTTTAAAAGTTTTAAAAAAGCACTCAAAAAAGGCAAGTCTTTCTCCTTTCTAGAGATAGCATATGTATTTAGAAAGTATACCTTGTACTTCCACTTCTGGGAAAAATGGAAAGTCTCAACAAAGATATAGAAGATGTAAGGAATAATCAATTGGAAACCTACAACAGAAAAATTCAATAACTGATATTCAAAACTCAATGTATGGCCTCAACAGCAGAATGGAGGAGACAGAGGAAAGAACCAGAAAATTGAAAGATAAAACAATAGAAATTACCTCAAGTGAACCACAGAGAAGAAAAAGTCTGAAAAAAAAATGAACAGAACATCAGGGACCTAGAGGACTATAGCAAACGACCTAGCATCTGTGTCATTGGAGTTCCAGTAGGAGAGAAGAAAGAGGGCAGGGCCGAATAAGTACCTGAATAAATAATGGTTAAAAATTTCCCAGATTTAACAAACGACACAAACCCACATATCAAGAAGTCAAGTGAACCACAAACAGAATAAACCCAAAAAAAGCTACACCAAAAAAAAATCATAGTCAGACTTTGAAAACAGAAGACAAGGAAAAAATCTTTAAAGCTGCAAGAGGGAAATAATACCTTACCTATAAGGAAAAATAATTTAAATGACGGTGGGCTTCTCATCACAAATTATTGAGAGCAGAAGTCAGTGACACAGTATTTTGCAAATCCTGGGAGGAAAGAACAGTTAACGCAGAATCCTATACCCAGTGAAAGTATCTTTCAGGAATGAAGGAGAAATAAAGGTATTCTTAGACAAACGAAAGCTAAGAGAATTTGTCACCAGCATTTCTATCCTTTAGGAATGGCAAAAAAAAATTTCTCTAAATGGGAAAGAAATTATAAAGGAATCTTGGAATCAGGAATGAATAAAGGATATGGCAAGCAAAAATATCAGTAAATACAATAGATTTTCCTTCTCCTCTTAAGTTTTCTAAATTGTGAGTATTTTAACACTGTCTGATGTAGTTCTAAATATATGTAGAGGAAATTTTTAAGACAATTATATTATAAATGGGGGAGGGTAAAGGGCTGTGAGGTTTCTCCACTTTATTCAAACTGGATATCTGAAGGTATCAATAGACTTCTACGTATATGTTATGTGTATATAATGCAACCTATAGCAACACTAAAAAAATTATACAAAGAGAAACACTCAAAACACTCTAGATAAATCAAAATGGAATTCTAAAAAATACTCAAGTAACCCAAAGGAAGGCAGGGGAAAAAACCAGACAGGTAAAAAACAGGGTGGGCAATGGTGGCACAGTGGCAGAATTCTTGCCTGCCATGCTGGAGATTCGGGTTCAATTCCTGGGGCCTGCCCATGCCAAAAACAAAAACAAAAACAGAGAGGTAAAAAACAGAACAAATAGAAAGCAATAAATACCAGCATCTGAGGCAAAATGGACCAATTCTTTAAAAATACAAACTAGCATAATTTACCTATGTGGTTATTTGAATTGCTCTATAATGATTCATTTTTTTTATTAATTAAAAAACTTAACAAAAGAACATTAAGATATCATTCCATTCTACATATACAATCAGTAATTCTTAATATTATCACATAGTTGCATATTCATCATTTCTTAGAACATTTGCATCGATTTAGAAAAAGAAATAAAAAGACATCAGAAAAAGAAATAAAACGATAATAGGGAAAAAAAGATTATACAT
>PVIY010007826.1:0-80057 GCA_004026745.1 Myrmecophaga tridactyla | reverse complement strand
AAGCAGGAAAAGATGAAAAATTTTAAAAGAACCTATAAAATGTATACATATATGAAATTATGAAGAGGTTTCCTTTGAAATTTGAAAAAACAGCTCTTAAATAGACATACTTCATTGCTTTACCTTCAACACTATATTCCATTACTTCCTCTCTAGTCTCAGAAAGCTCAGAGCTATAAAAAAAATTAATTTGAAAAGAATTAAATTAAATAGAAAGGATTACTTACAAGCTAGCCAAACCACTCAGCAGCTTTCATTTTTAAACTTATTTTCTGCCAATTTGTTAAAGACCAAAAAGGAAAAATGTATTTGAAGCCAGAAGTTCACATGCTACATGGCTGTATAACAATTTTACATTGTACTTTGACATTGCACAATTGAACAATACGTGCTAAAAAAGATTTATTGATTGATTGATCAGTCAAGGTGTATAAAGGTAAGAAAATATAAAATAATCACTGTTCGGATAGTAATTCCTTTATCCATTACAAGGATAAAATCCTATGTATACTTTCTTTTTGTATTTGAAATATTTTCATTCAATATCTATAAAATATAAAATCTAATTTTGTAAATTCTAGCTTCATAGTATTTGGCCATTGTTTATTAAAAAGATAGCCCTAAATATATAAACTTTTAAAAGTTGCACTCACACAATTAGAACAATGTTTCACCGAAACATCTCTATCTCTGTCTCTGTTTCTGTCTCTCTCTCTCTCTCCTGCCTTTTTTGTCTTCAAAGCCAAAATGCAACAGGTTTGAAATGGCAGCTGTCCAGAGGGATTTGCTCCTGATCATTTTGATCTAATTCTCTTTGTCTATGTGATGAAAAAGTAATACAAGTTGTTCATCAAAGGCTGAAATGCATTATTCTTTCTTTGATCTCTAAAGAGAAATTCTTCAGTCGAGAGGTGAGAGGTTGGACCTTAAGACTTTTCTAAGAATTCTTTTAATGGTCTAATCTAAAAGTAACTAAACTACTTTCATGCAAAAGTTAGGAATTCTGAAAGCACAATTCCAAAACAAATTGGCATTGATTTTGTATTAATTTTTGAATGGTTCTGTTTTAGAGAGCTATGCATCTTTGAGTTCCAAACTGGGGATATTTTACTCCCTTGGAGGTTTGATACTGTATCTTTAGCTTGAAACTAAGATACCTTGAAATCACTAAGGTATTTCTAGCTTGTTTTGCCAACTTGTGTTTCCAAATGTGTGATCTTCAATGTCCTTTTTCTGTCTTTTCTCTCAGTTTGCCTGAAACACTGATGGAACCATCGTCTCTATTACACTCTTTCTTTATCTTTTCTATGTCACCCTCAGTTCTCACTGTTTGTATTAGTCAGGGATCTCCAGAGAAACAGAACCAAAAAGGTGATATATATGTACATATTAAGAGGTTTATTATGGAAATTTGCTCAAATGACCTTGGGGATTGACAATTCCGAATTCCATAGAACAAGCCACAAGTTGGAAATTCCGATGAGAGTAACTTGAATTCCCTGGGAGAAGTGGGCTGGCTGTGAAAGAAATTCTTTTGAACTGCTGGAATCCTTAATTCTTGCTTAAAGCCTCTGACTGATTAGATGAGGAGATTACTCTCACTGTTGATGGCAAACTCCTTTGTTGATTGTAGATGCAATCATCTGTAGATACAATCAACTAACTGATCACTTAAATCCATCTATTAAATACCCTCACAGTAACAATCAGGCTGGAGTTTGCATGATCCAACGATAACCTAGCCAAATTGACACATTAAATTAACCATCACAGCATTGTACTCATTTCTTCAGTTCGGCTGGCTTGAGTTCAGACTACATTTTACCTTGTACCCAAATGATTTATATTCCCTTTTCTAGACATGTGTATGTGTGAATGAGTGTGTGAGGATACACTTGTGTGTTGCCTCTTTTAGGGTACATGAATATTAATAGGAGTTAATCTATCAAATGCTCTCTCTGCCTCCAAGTCAACTTTACCCATCCCACAAAGTTATGTACAATTTTTATACTAGACTTCAAGGTGAATTTCGGAAAACATTAACTTTTTTAATAAATATTTAGATTAAAAAACATTCAATATAGACTTTTTACAAAAAATGTAGAAGGCAAAATGAAGTATGAAAGATGAACATGTTGCCCTTTTCCAAAGGAGCATACAATTTCATATAGGACATAAGAATTATAAAAGGAAGCTACAATGCCAAACAATGTGTAAAAACTGCCATTTAATTTCTTTAAATTGCTTTAGGAGTTTAGGTGAGCTGCAGACATTAGGAAAAAAGCATGGAGCAGATATTATCTTAAGTCTTGAAAGATCGCAAGCATTTTGACAGAGAAAAGCAAATTATGTGGAAGAAGCAGCATAGCAGAATAGAAAGAAGCCCTAAAATTTAGGAGTATGTTTAAATAGCTAAAATGTAGACAATTTATGTGAATATTAACTATTACATTGGGACAAGTTATGATGTTCCTTGATTGCGAAGCTAAGATTCTTAAAGTTAATTAGGTAAGGAATGGGAAGTTATATGATTACGAGAGTGACACAGTCAAGTTAGCATTTTAAAGCTATTGATTGCTGTGTATATGTATATGTGCTGCTTTGAAAGGATGTATTTTACCTAGAAAAGCCATGTTTTAATCAAAATCCCATTTCATAAAGGCAGAATAATCCCTATTCTATACTGTATGTTTGAAACTGTAATCAGATCATCTCCCTGGAGATGTGATTTAATCAAGAGTGCTTGTTAAGCTGGATTAGGGGATGACATGTCTCCACCCATTTGGGTGGATCTTGATAAGTTTCTGGAGTCCTATAAAAGAGGAAACATTTTGGAGAATAGTAGATTTGGAGAGAGCAGAGAATGCTGCCACACCACGAAGCAGAGAGTCCACAAGCCAGCGACCTTTGGAGATGAAGAAGGAAAACGCCTCCCAGGGAGCTTCATGAAACAGAAAGTCAGGAGAGAAAGTTAGCAGATTATGCTGTGTTTGCCACGTGCCCTTCCAGCCGAGAGAGAAACTCTTGAACCAAGGTAGCTTTCCCTGAATGGATGCCTTTGATTGGACATTTCTATAGACTTATTTTAATTGGGACATTTTCTCTGCCTTAGACTGTTTAGTAGCAATTTATGGAATTCCCCTTTTTAAAAGCCATTCTCATTCTGGTATATTGCATTCCAGCAGCTAGCAAACTAGAACAGTGTAACCATATTGAAGAGAGAAAAATTCTGGAAGTTCAGAAAAATAAATGCCATAATAATTTAGGCATGAAATGCCAAGAGTCTACCCACAGGAGTAGACAAAGAAATGCCACAAGAAACATGGAAAAGTATAAAACAAAAGAACAAAGGTTGGAGTGGCAAAAAGAAATACATCTTTATATTCTCAGTTTGAAAAACTAGAAGAATGGTCAATCCACTTATAGAATTTGAGAAGATGGGGAAAGAAGTTGGAGAATTATGAAGACTGTGCCACTCGTGCCCATTTTTTCCATCTCCTGCTGTACTGGAATGTATTGTTCCATGCTAATTGAAGGGATTTTGCAAAACCTCCTTCAAAGGATAGCATATACTTCCCAGTCTAGATAATGTTGAGCTTGCCTTAGTGTCTTGTTTGGACAATAGAATGTGGCTAAAAATAACCATATAAAAGTTCTCCAATGAAGCCCTAATGGATGCCCTAAGGTTTCCATTCAGGTTCTAGCACTCCCATGATGGTCATAAGCATAGCATGCTCAGGTAGCTATTGTCCTTTATACATAGTTCCTAAATTGAGACAAAAGAAGAAATCTAAACTCTAGATCCCTGCACAGCCCACCTACAACTTTAAACAGAGTTATTCTAGCTGACTTGCAGACCAGCAATCAGGAAAAATAGGTGCTTATTTTAGTAAGTCATTGAGTTTTGGGGTAATTAATTGTGCTATTTATTGAAGCAATAGCTAATTAATGCAGGAAGAAAAGGTGTTCATATCAAATTTGTCATTAGAGTTCAAGTAGAAAATATTGAAAATAATATGAAGATTAAGAGAGAGATATGTCCTGAAGCTTACAGATTTGGGGATCATGCACATAAACTTTATGTTTAAAGGGGAGACAGTAAAACAGTAAATAAAATTAAAAGACTGACAAGAGAATCATCATTAATTAAAAGACTGAAGAAATATAATCAGTCAAGAAGACAGAGAAGAAAAGTGCTTCAGGAGCCTAGCCCAGTGGTGAACATGGAGGCTTTTATAACAGATTGTCCTAAGAACAAATTCCAGGTCTGAAATACTTGACTTGTAACTTTGAGTAGGGTTACTACACCTTTTGGGGCTTTATTTTCCATCATTAATGTCTGAATAATATCAATATTTATTCCAGGAGATTGTTGAGATTGTATATGTACACTCTAGAGTAGTGACTGGCCTTATAATTTTGGGCTAAACTTCAAATCATTTAGATCAGCTCTGTCCAATAGAATTTTCTGCAATGATGGAAATATTTTATATTTGCACTATTCAAATAAACTAACAAACAACAGTTTCTGGTAAAATGTCGCTGTTGAGTACCTGAAATGTGCTATTGCAATTGTAAATCCTCTTTGGAAGAAAAACTTCAAAGTATTTCCTCAACTTTTAATATACAATGTCTAGCATTCAGTCAAAAATAAACAGATATATCTCATAGTGTCCCATGCCACAGCAAACCGTAGTCCAGAACCATTGCCGAGCCTTGTCCATAGACTTCGGCACTGAAGTGGGTTGCACAGTGCAAAAAAATATGACTGCTTGGGAAAAGGATATAAACCAGATGAAGTTCTGAAGTATGAGTGAGTGGTGGGAAAATGTGTGTGTGTGTATATATACATGTACATACACACCCCCCTATATATATATATATATATACACTATATAGTAGTTTTAAAGGAGCATGACATATAGAAATCAGTTTGTTACTCTGAAATTATGCAAGTGTAAATTATTATGATATCTTGCAAATTGTTTTCAAAGTGGCACATCAGACATCTAATAAGCTAAGCTTATTCTAGTATCTAATAAGATTAATTTGCGATTAAATGGAACTTGAAATATAGAAATAACCCATAAATCTAATCTCTGTATTGTAACAATGTATTTGTCTTTAAGTAAATCTTACTTTTCTTCCCCAAATTTCTATTTTTAAAGCTAATATAAAGAACGTCTTACTAATTGCTTGGTACTACACAGTAAATACTTGTTGGATTAAATCCATCCAAAATAGACTGACACCAACAATTTCATTCATATAATTTCTAGAAATCATAGTATGCCAAAAGTGTACATTTATAAACACTAATATTATAATGTAATGTAATATAATGAAATAATATATTATAGTATTTAAGTAAATGCATATTTTTAAGCTACCATTCTAGTTCCCAGGGATAAAAAGATGAGTAAATTACAGTTCTTATCATTAAGGAATTAAAATTCTAGCATAGGAAATACACACATCTAGTTAACAATACACAATGCAATGTAATGAGTGCTATGCTAGTGATAAAAGAAAGAAGATATGAAAACCCAGGGAACAAAGAGGTAGAACTGGGAATTGTACAACAAGGAGAAGTTATAGTTATTCCCAAATTCTTTCATTTACTTTCAATATTCCGTGTTGTACTGCAACTGGCTTATGCCTTATTAAGTAGATTTTCACAGTATATTACTAAATTTTAATCTTCTAAAAATGACAATTGGATTCAAAATATTTCTGGAATAAACTGTGAATTTAAATTAATAATTATACTCCAAATATTGTACACAATAGAAAATATCAGAACTGAAAATTATATATCTAACTTTCCCTTAGCCTAGTTACCAGGTCAAATTTGACAAGAAATCAGTCAAAAATTTTGAAATTATCAAAAAGACTACACATCTATTAATAATAAGAATGAATTTTAGCCTAAATGAATCACTGCACTTTGATATGCTGGTAAATAAAAGATTATAGCTACTTAATTTATAATAAACACATGAATAGATAAATCATATCTAAAAAAAATTAATTAAGGGTAGGTACTCCAAACTTCTTTCCAATAGCAGTAAATGCAAAGTATTTGGTCATTCAGCTGTCTGGTCTACACTGCAACTAAAGTAATCTTAATAAAAGACACATTGATCATTTTACCTTAACCTAAGCTCTTCAGTGGCTACCAGCTACTTTTTTTTTTTTTGCACTGGAATGGAACCCAGGTCTCCAGCATGGCAGGTGAAAACTCTGCCTGCTGAGCCACCATGGCCCACCCTACCAGCTACTTTTAACATCATTTGCAACGCCTTTTAAATCTAGCACCTCACTAAGCTCATCTCAGGTTACTCTCCAAGCACACTGGATTTCTTTAGCTCTCTTGAGATTTTCAAGGCCCTCTCTTCTCTTTCCTTCCCCCACATTGTCCTTTCTTTGCCTGTAATCCACCTTCGATAATTCCTTCCCCTATTTATCTGGCTATCTTCTTTTCAACAGTCTCCCTTCAGATTCTAACTAAAAGAAAAACTAATTCGTTTAGTGGAACTTTCCAAAACCCTTAGACTAGATTATACCCCTTCTCACATGTGTTCTTAGGAAACTCAGCCATTTCACTCTTCACTGTAATTACTAATTAAATTCTTTATTTTCCCCAATAGTCAGTATAAACTTAGGTCAGGATCTGGTACTGTTTTGCTCTCTACTATATGCCCTCCACTGCCTAGCATTACGCCTGTTTGTTTAATTAAAGAAAAAAAGAAGTTGTTTCAGAGTGCCTTTTAGAAAAATACGGGTAAAAGCAAGTATCATATGTCTTCAATTATCCCCCTACAAAACTTAGGTCATCAGGAGGTAGAGAGAAGTGCCTGTGATTTAAATGGAGCCAATAATCTGACTTACACAGCAGAGTAACTCCTAAGACCAAGTCAATGATTTTACTCATTGCTGGTAAATATAAAAACAACCAATGATTTGGAGGGGCTTTGAGAATTTTAACTTCTCCAATTTTTTTCCTTTGAATAACTCTTATAAACCATTTTTTAAAAGCACACTGAATTCCTCATAGAAAATGAAAGTGCTCCAGGAAAGGTAATGGGTTATTGTCATTTTGCCAATAGATATATTGACATTCTGACTTTCATTTGAACTTCTACACGTGCTGCTTAAAAAGCTGCACATTTGAGCATGTGCCAATTTGTTTTAAAATAATAAAACTATGCCAAAAATGAAGTTCTTGTGATGACCACTTATAGTAGGCATTGTAGGGAGGTGTCAACGGGACAATGACATTCTCTTAGGCATGAAATGAAACTTCAGTTGCCATAATCAACAATGATGCTTAAACAAGTCAGATGGAATGTTTTGCATCCTTGTGGTAAAGTTGATAATTATTCACTATGAGTGGGACACAAGAAATGATTAAATGTGGCAAAAGAAAAATAACTAGATAGTGTAGGATGTCATATTTCCTATTCAGTGAAATGGGACAACCTACCCAATAGTGAAGGATAGAAAGGAGGAAAACCAAGCTCTATGATGAGGAAGCTTTCAAAAAATTGGCCTACCTTGTCCATACATTTTTCTTTCACTTATACCTATTAATCACTGTCTGTAGATACTGACATTTTAAAGTTAAATATATCCTACAGTCACTTTCTAGGCCTTTCTTATTGATGTTATTAGCATTGATATTCATTTTCATGTGATTTTATACCTAAACTTGTGATATGGCAGAAATATATTTATATAGATTTTTTTAATGTACCAGTCTTCATTTAGCAATCATGTAAATGCTCACTCATGAATATAATGAAAGAGACATTTTATTTACAACTCTAATTTCTGATATGCCTTTATTAATTTTGATGTGTTTGACACGTAGCTCCGGAACGCTCACTAAGATAAAGAAGTTTGTGCTAACAATTTGGTCTTTTTTATGAAATCTCTCCTTGGAATATGAAAATGTGGTTTCTTTTGAGAATGATCATTTTTAGTGCTCTAGCCTAAGAATGGTTTGAGTGAATTTTACCTGTTCTGTGGCTCACAGAATTATCTCTGGCCTTACCACCATCTCCCATAAAGAAATGCCAGGGGGAAAACAATGTCAAAGGGAAATGCCAAGGGGAAAAATATACAGCATTATGCCAGCAGGCACATTTGTGTTGCTCTTGGTATGACCAGATCATTTGGAGCTGAATATCAGGCACTGCTTAAGTATGATCACATTTTTAATATAACCCCACTGGTGACCACTTTGAACTACATAAGAGGTAGTACAGTAATAAAAACTGGTTGTCAATTTCTCATTCTGTTGTTACATTCTCCAACTGGCCATCATTAACACTGAAAAATTGGGTGAGAGATTTCTATTTTCTAAATTTGGATCCCAGATAATTACATTTATAATATATTAAATTTACAAGCCATTTGAACTCAAAGTATCTAATAATTTGAAATACTTCTGATATATTTTAAAGGTTTCAGTTGTTAGTGCTAAGATGCTGGGGAATCTAGGCTAAGCATTATTATGTGCCATTTCTAAGAAATAGTTTTCTTAAGAACAATGAAAAACTTTTACATGGGTGCAGATATAGAAAGGGGGGTTAGTCTTTTGATTTTCTCTTTGAAGAGCAAAAATTGCACTGAAGGATATTCTCTTACTGCTCACGGCCAGTCTTTTCTACAACTGATTCATTTTATTAGAAGCTGGAACAGGTGTGTCTAACTTTGCCAGAGCCTTCTATGAGTTTGTACCTGCCCTAGGCTTCAGGTTTCAGATACACTTAGCAAGACTGTTCAGTGACATGCAATCCAAGAACTTCTATCTTATTACACTGACAGAAAACTGACTTACTATGAAAGCCTTTACCTGAAAATCTAGTTCTTCATTTTGAATTTGGACAAATTGAACGTCCACAATTTGGAGGATGTTGATAAGAGGTTTTGTTTTAAGAAAACCGTCTTCAACTAAAAAATTTTAATGAAATGGATGCTAACGTTTATGCATAGATATAACCTGAACTACACTTTTTTAAATTTCCCAAAACAAGTATCAGTGCTGATCAAAGATCAATCACGGTACTTTTCAAACCTTGGAATAATTAGTCTTCAGGTAAGCGGTGAACGAAGTGGGAAATCAAAAGGAAAATAATTCTTCTGCTTGGAATACAACATTTCTACCATGTACTCCAGAAAAAAATAAATAGAAATAGCATAAAAGTAAAAAGGGCAGTTTCTATACGCCAAGTAAATAAGGGTTCTCATCTTAAGTCAAATACCACTCATTTGTGAGTACCTGGCCATATAAAAGAAGCCGTGTAATTGCCTCATTTCCTTGGGAAAATATACAGCATTATGCCAGCAGGCACATTTGTGCTGCTCTTGGTATGACCAGATCATTTGGAGATGCTGCTGAATATCAGGCACTGCTTAAGTATGATCACGTTTTTAAGAAGGCAGGTAAGTAATTGCAGGAGATCAGTTTGCTGACCCTGCCCGCCTTGAATGGTTACTTGTAATGAGGATAGGTAGATCAACATACCTCAAGTTTTGCAGTGAAATTTTATCTTATTTCTGGCACCACTAATACTAACCTGATCCTTATCTGTCTAAGAAAAAACATTCCTTCTTAACGAGCCGGAATAACTCTTTATGATCTCCACATACCTTTCGAAAATTATGAAAGCCCCATTGTCTTAAAACAGAGGGTAAACAGGATATTTAAGGGCTATTAGTGTGATCAGGCTAATCTATAAATTTCACTTGTTTCAGAAATCTCTCAGGAAAAAAAAAATTTTCAAATGTTTTGGACTTTCCCCCTCTCTGGCAGACAAAATCCTGAAATAGAAAAAAAAGAGGAAAAATATATTAAAACATATTCAGTCCATTTTTTTTACATTAGAGTCCTACATTGGAAGTCTAGAGATTTTATTTTTGGTCCGCTTTATCCCATTACTGAATTGTGCATTATTGGTTATTTATCCTTGAGAAAGATACATAACTTTTCTTTGGCTTTCATTGACCAGATGTCCTCTGAGTCTCATTTTAGTTCTAACCTTTCATTTGAATATTTTTGAGGTTTTCTGCATTTTTTTCTGTTTTCTTAAACATAAAGATTCCAAAATATTAGCATCTCCAGATCCATTCTAATTTCAAAGGAAACAAGGCACAATGTACAATGATATATCATGAGCTTTGGAGTTATAAGTCCCTGTCATTTAATGGTATACCCTGAACCAGTTATTTAACTTCTCAAAACATGTTCCTCAGACGAAAAAAATAAATATTTTATGAAATGTCACAGCATTATTCTTAGGATTTTAGGATATAAATTAAGAACCCACTTTAACATTTGCATAAGTAGTGACAAATAATAAAACAAATACCACTGAACTTATCCATCAGTTTAAGAAATGGAAATTTCCAATGTTGTGAAACCCTCCTGAGAGCCCAATTAGATCCCTCTTATTTCGCTACAAGATAACCACTATTCTCGCTTTTTTTGTTTATTACTTTCTCACTACATATATATAATATATATATATTTCTAAATAGTATACACTTTAGTTTTCTTTATTTTAGTTTATATAAATGATATTTTTCCAAATATATATTCCTCTGTACCATGCTTAATCCACTTATGTTTTGTCTTTGAGATTAACATTTATAGATGCGATGATACAAAATAATAATGATAACAGTAATATTTCCAGTACCTTATTGATAGGGATTTGAGTTGATTACAGTTTTGTGCTTTTACAAATGATGATGTTTTGAGGATTCTTGTATATGGCTCTTCATTCTCAGCCACGAGAGCTTCTCTAGGGATATACCTATGACTGAACCTCTCATTGGGTATGTGCATTTCTGCTTTGCCAGTCTGTTTGAAGAGAAGGCATGCAAATATATATTCCCACCATGTTCTGTAGAAAGTGAATTATTTGTTCCTTCAAAAGGAGAAGAAACTTCTTTCTGGCATTTTCTATGGTAGTTCTTGAATATTATTTTCATTTACCTTGAGTTTAATATATCATGCTTTTTATTTCTTGAGGCATTGTTGGGATTTATAGTAACAAAGAAAACCATCCATTTCATTTAAGTTTAATTTTTTTAAAGTAGAGATGAAAATTGAATTATTTTGCAGTTATTCAATATTTCTGGTTATTTGTACTACAATTGGACGTACAACACAATGAGTCTTGTTAAGGGGGCCATCAGAGACATTTTTTGGCTGAGAAGAGAATTGCAGGGTGATGAAAGCCCAGAGAAGAGAGAACAGGCACTCCTCCCTTCTCGATCCATGCTCTATTTGCTGGCAACTCTCAAGTTTTTATTTCCAACCATGAGTCTTACAGATGAGTTCATATGCCACCTACCAGACAATCCCACATAAAGGACTCAAAGGCACCCAAACTCAAAATACTCAGAAGTTACCTTGCCATCTTTTCCTCAATTCTGGATCTTTCCTGTTCCCTCTCTCATCCAGTTTGGCAAGTCTGAATCTGAGAGTCACACTTAATTCCTCTTTCCCCTACTCTAAGTACAGTCAGTTATAGAATCCTCTTCATTTTATTGATGCACAACCCACCCTCTACACCTCCTGTGATATTATACTAAGGATGACACCTGCATGTGCCAGGCCTGGCCTAAGTACCTTTTTATCCTCTTACTTAATGCTTACACAAACACTATAAAGTGGCTAGGAATACCACTGAGGAAACTGAGTCCAAGAGACGTTAAGCAACTTTCTCAAGGTCATACAACTAATAGATGAGAGGGCTAGAATTCAAACCCATAAAGTTTGATTACAAAATCTTACTCCAAATATCTTAATAATTTAGTGCCCAAATACCTCAGACTCTTGCCTTATAACTGGTCCTTTGCTTCTACTCTTGTCTCCCCAAAATTTTTTCTCCACCCTTCAAACAGAAGATTTTTTAAAGCTTAAAATGTGATCTTTTCACTCCATGGCTCAAAATTCTTCATTTTTTCCACTTCTCTTATTTTCAGATTAAAAAATATATATATTAGCACAGTCTGAAAGGTGTTCCCTACTTCTGTTTCTGACTACTTTGAGTAAAATATACTCCTTCATGTCACAGATCCATTGCACATTCTCTCTGAATTAAAAAAAAAAGGCTTCCTTACCCTACAGTACAATTAACAATGAAATTAGTTGTTTAATATTTGACTCCACTTTTATGCTATTCTCCATAAGGAATATGATCATAGCTTCAGAGCTTTATCCATTACGTTGACATGAAAAATATGTAAAAACAGAAATATGGGTTTTAAGATATAATTACCAAATTAAGACATTTCTTACATCCTCAGGATAACCAATTTAAATAAAGTTTTCCAGTCTTATATTCCATCATTCACATGCAGTTGAAAGATATATTTTGCACTTTTGAAATTCAGACTTATTAAATAGAATGCATCACACATAAACTAGAGAATACATTTCTACGTGTTTAAGGGCAGATGTCTTCTATTAGGAAAGATAAAATCCAGAGTTAAGAGAGATAAATGTCCTCCAGAGTCCTGCAATCATATAAAAGCAGCAATCCAGAGCCACTGCTTTCCATGTTGGAACTATATCAAGAAGAGTGAGGAAGGTAGCTTCTACTTACATATTATACAGTTATGAGAAATATTCTATTTGGACCCAAAAAGAAGGGAGAATTTCTGTATTACCAAGTGTGCTCATTCGAAAGGATTTATGTACTTTAGGCAAGTCATGCTTTAACCCTAATTCAATCCATTTCTCTTAAACCCTATTCAGCACTGTATATTGGAACCGTGATTAGATTATCTCCACAGAGATGTGACTCGCCCAATTGTCTCCACCCATTCCAGGTGAGCCTTGATTATTGGAATCCTTTAAAAGAAGAAGCATTTTGGAGAGAGCTTGAGAATGAAGAAAGCAGCAGAGCCATGAGAACTACAGAGACCACCAGCCAGCAACCTTTGGAGATAAAAAAGGAGAACACTCCTGGGGGAGCTTCATGAAGCAAGAGGCCTGGAGAGAAAGCTAGCAGACCCTGCTATGTTTGTCATGTGCCTTTCCAGTTGAGAGAGAAACCCTGAACTTCACTGGCCTTTCTTGAGTGAAGGTAACCTCTTGTTGGTGCCTTAATTTGGACATTTTTATGGACTTGCTTTAATTGGGAAATTTTCTCGGCCTTAGAACTATAAACTAGCAACTTATTAAATTTCCCTTTTAAAAAGCCATTCAGTTTCTTGTATATAGTATTCTGGCAGCTAGCAAACTAGAACACCAGGTCTCACTGAAGCAGTTGATTCTGTCATATTTCAAGAATGGGAAGATCATGCTGTTAATTCTAGCTCTCCCCAGCCTGAGTTGAATGGGAAGGAGGTAAATATTAAGGAAAAAATGGATTACAGTCTTTATGCACAACTGCCCACATTAGCAGATCCAAATGATATTTTGGTATTTCATTTTTCTAGTCTAGAATGTAAAAACATAGTAAATCATATACATATTTAGAGGTCATTGCAAGAGACATTAATATAGGAAATACCATTTGATTCCAAATCCTGAAAGTCTTAGTTACATATATTCCTCACACAATCTAATACCTAGACTTCTTACTAGAGAAGCAGTACCGTGTAGTAGTCAGTTTAATAGATGTCCAAAGCTTAGGCTATGGAACCAAACTATCTCAGTCTATTTCCAACCAAATCTATGGCTTAAAACCAATTACTAACATTTGCTGTGCCTCCATTTCCTTGGGTATTGTGGGGATTAAATTACATGTGACATGATTGATAAAGGGCTTGGCATAGAGCAGATATTTGGAAATGGTCACCATCGACATCATTGTCATCTTCATCTTTGTCACCATTATCACTGCGTATTGAGCCAGCTTTTGCAATTTTCAGGTTTATAGGTAGTGGTTCTGACTATTCAATTACACTCAACAACAAAACTGAACTTTCACATCATGCCACCGTCAACGTGTAGACAGAGCCATTAGCATAATATTGTAAATTCCATTTAGTGTTTACCATCGACAATCAACCTGAAAACTAAACCTTTGCATTCCTAAGACACAAGAGCTATAGATCGAAAGGACTGAAATGGGAAGCAAGCTTTTCACATTGATTTCAAGGAGAAAAAGTCTCTTTCAGCTATCTACTCACACTGCAACCATGCATAACACTTTGCAAACTAAATAAAACAGTCAAGGGTCTTTGAAATTTTGTCTTACATCTATTCTTAGAATATGGATTTTCTGGTTTGCTACCTGCTGGAATGCAATATACCAGAAACAGAATGGCTTTTAAAAAGGGGAATGTAATGAGTTGCTAGTTTACAGTTCTAAGGCCAAGAAAATGTCCCAATTAAAACAAGTCTACAGAAATGTCCAATCAAAGGCATCCAAGGAAAGAGATCTTGGTTCATAAAGAAGGCCGATAAAGTTCAGGGTTTCTCTCTTAAGTAAGAAGGCACATGGTGAACACGGTCAGGGTTCCTCTCTCATCTGGAAGGGCACGTGGCAAATACGGCGTCATCTGCTAGCTTTCTCTCCTGGCTTCCTCTTTCATGAAGCTCCCCAGGAGACGTTTTCCTTCTTCATCTCCAAGGTGCTGGCTGATGGACTCTCTGCTTCATGGTGCTGCAGCATTCTCTGCTCTCTCTGAATCTCCTGGCCTTCTCTCTTGTCATTCTCTTTCATAAAATGCCAGTAAACTAATCAAGACCTACCTGAATGGGTGGAGTCATGTTTCCACCTAATCCAGTTTAACAACCACTCTTGATTGAGTCACCTCTCCAGAGAGATGATCTAATTATGGTTTCAAATATACAATACTGAAAAGGGATTAGAAGAAACGGCTGCCTTTACAAAATGAGATTAGGATTAAAACATGACTTTTCTACAGTACATACACCTTTCAAACTAGCACAATGGATTTATGCTACTATTCAAAATTTTACTTTATTCTTATATTTCACATATGTGTTCATATTTATTATTAAATTGCAAATGACAGGAGATGGGAGATTACATTTCAGAGGATGTTTTTATTTATTTTTTAGGTGCATGGTCCAGGAATCAAACGTGGGTCTTCCACATGGAAGGCAAGCATTCTACCGCTGAGCCACCTGTGCACCCCAAAGGATGTTATTTTTAATTCAAATTAAATAATGGTTACAAATTGCCCAGTTGCAAAATTGTATATAAACATTTTCTTATTTTGTGTCTACTTAACTTCAATTGAGTTTTTTCTCATTTCTATAATAAATATCTACACTCCTTACTTCTTGTTTTGGGATTAAGAGGAAAATTTTATTGAGTCATCCAGGGCAGAACAAAAGTAACAAATGAAGTGAAGATTCCTTGTAAGTGGAAAGACAGGAAGTTTAGACTACAAAAAAAAAATTGAAACAAGTGATTCAATCCTACCCAATTATCCCAATTATTTTAAACTTAATTTTAACTGGATTTCTCATGAAGTTCCCCCTGTTTTCTAAGGATCTACTGGGAGAGCCAGAATTTGTGTAATGCTAAAATTACACAGAAATAATTATGGAAATAATTCAAAGCACATATCATCATTCTCTCAACTCTGATAGCAATTTGTCTGTTCTGCTTATGGTATTCATCACTCTCTACCATAGGCTTCAATTATTGATTACTTGTCTCCTCTCCCCTGCTAAATCTTACAGTGCAAAACAGAAATAAGAGTTGGGATGGAAAGAGGCACAGTTGTATTTTTTGAACTCTTACTTTGCTCAAGGAACATTATATGTATAATTTGTTTTTTACAAATACTTTGAAAAGCACTACTATTTTTTCTGGTATATAAAGGAGAAAACTGAGGGCTGAAATGAAAGTACAGCATTTCACTGATTCCAAAGTCCAAACTCCTTCCATGAAGGCAGAGGTCTGATTGAATTTTAAGCCTCCCCAGAGCAGAGTATAAATTCCACCCATAGAAATTTTCAATCAGTGAAAGAAGATAAATACTTCCTTCAGGATACTTTTACCCTATACATCAAACAATATTTGTCACCTTTTTATTTTCACAAATAGCTATGCTGTGCTAAGAAATAAAAAATAATGAAATGCTATCCAGACGCAATAGTAAAAATGAATAAGCTTGAGTCTATTAGTAATGCTTGAACATTGAGAGTCAAAGAAGATTTTAAACATTTCGTTGTCATTACATATTTGAGCTCACATGGAAACAAATAAAGACATATTCTTTATTCATACAAAATACATTCTTTCACAGTATGATTCCATCATTCTCTAAAATATGCTAGGCTCAGTTGGAATCCACTTTCAAACAACGACTTGTAAAGCTCTGCTTGTAAAATACAGATATACACACAGAGCATAGTCTAGTGGTTAAGAATATAAATTCTGGAGCCAGGATGCCTGGGTTTAAATTCTGACTTGGTCACTTATAGTTGTGTGGTCTTATGCAATTCTTTAACCCTTCTTCTCTTTCCTCATCTGCAAAGTAGGTATAGTAACTGCAACATTTCATCTACGTCCTAGTAAGGAATAGAGTGTTAGGAACATGAACTGGTACATTGTAATTGTGATATAAACATGAGCTATTGTCACTGATTTGGCACCTAGCTTCATACTGACACAAAGCTCTTGCTCAATGAACATGTCTCCTCCTCATCTCATTTGATCAATGCAGCAAAAAGAATCACTGCCACTAATGATAAAGCATGGACTAAGAATCTCTATGTGGTTACCTCCTTCCCCGAAAAGTATTATATGTGGTTTCTCCTCAAATAAAGACTAGAAGCGGATACATGGAAATTCTACCTGTTGTATGCTAATACTTTTACCTGAATTTTTGAAAAAAAAAGTGTGCAGAGTAAAGTTTGCTTTTCATTGACTTTTCTTCCAACACTCTCGCTATTTCCTCTTAGAAAGGAGCAAGACATTTATAGAACAGACATTCGCAGTGATGAAGATGGCAACCCACCCAAAAGTGGAAATCCCTTCTTAGTGCTCTGAGCAGCATCCACAAGCCTCTCGATTTACTCTTATCTAAACTCTGTGGGTGTGTGAATGTCAAGCTCAAGTCTTATGAGAACAGACTGAGACACTACATTTCTTGTATTCCTCCCCAGTGGGACCAGAAAAACCCATGAAGAAAGTTTCTCATGTACTCGTTGCCAAAATGCTAGCTCACTCAAACCCCCACCATGCTCTCTTGTGCAGTGAATTCTAATTTGCTTCAGAAAAAGAAACGCAATACTTAGATGGAAGAAAAATCTTCTGTGCTCAATAATATTGTCTGGCAAAAACCAAACCAAACTTTGTAGCCCACAGGTTAAAATCTTTGCTGATTTGATTGTTATTTAAATAAATTGCTTCTGAGTAGAGAGAGGTTTTCAAACTTTTCCATTGGATGCCCTCTTCAGGAGATTGTCACAGAATTTATAGGTAACAACAATCTTTGCCTAGGTCAAACCTTGAACAAGGTTTCTCTACAAATACACAGAGACAACTGGGCTCTAAGCCCATCTTACATCTATCTTTTGTTAGTCAGGTTCATGCTTAAAGTCATGGACCCTCATCTGCAAAACCTCTAAAAAATTAGAATCAACCTAACAGCAATCAGAATCAGCTAAAAGCAATTTAATTCACTGTGCTGATCATTTCAATGTCTTTTTTGGTGTGACTTATGAAAAACTCTACGAGTGGAAATACTGAAAGTATTTTTATAGGAAAATGTTTATAATCTTTAGTCTATTAATATAAGTTTTGGGAAGAAGAAGGAAAAGAAAGACAGCAGCCATTGTGGGTGAGGGCAATGCAAACTTCAAAACAACAAATTTATAAACAGTTTTGCATTGTTCACGATGAGGAAGTTAAGTTATCAAAAACAAGTTTCTCTTAGAGACCAGGAATGACTTAGAGGGGTATTACAAAACCCTGCCATGCAATAAACTATACTCCCTCACCTGGCGTAGCACTTGAAATGCTCCAAATCTAATCATCCCTTCAACTAAAGCATTTTGCCTAGGATTCCCATTTTTAAAAAATAATCTGACTTTGAGCGACACAGCACATTTTATCAGATTGTTTTATAAACGAGTTCTGAAGGAATGGGATTGAGGACAGGACTGGACATCCATGCTCATCTAAAGTGGACTACCTGGAAGCCTGTTATGGGAATCTCTGGTCATTGGATTTCTCAGATAAATATAAAGAATTTATATTAATTAATCAATTGATTTAATCTCTTCCATTGTCTTTTTTTTTCCTGAAAGCAAATTAAAAACTTAAAAACTAACTTGATGCTAACATCACATATTCTTTTGCCCACTATATGTAATAAATAGTGGATGGGCCAAAATATTTTAGCAGAAATGAAATCAGAAGACGGAAGAAAAACCTATAAAATATATGAAGTAGAAAGTTGTTCCCAAGAAAGACAAAGATGGCTATTGTATTTTCCAAAACTACTACTGTTGAGTAACTCTTTCCAAAGCTGACTTTGAACCATCTCAGAAATGGTGCCCTTCTCTAAAATTCCTATAGTAAGTTACCCTGACACTTAAACTTTTCAAAAAGGGCCAGTCAGAGCAGAATGCATCCAAACAGAAAAACCGCTTGCCAAAAAGTTGAAAGACCTCTGCTTGCAAAATGGGACTTTTCCTACCACTAAGAGTTTGATTTGCATGCACGGTTCACTCTCTTTCTACGGGGAATTGAGTTTCTAATCCCACACGTCATTTGGACAGAGCAAGGTCTCTGAAGAGTAAAAACAACGAGCTTTCTTTAAACGTATATCGGATCTGATTGCAAAGATGTTTGCTTTACACCATTGTGTCCACTCTTCACACTGTGGTTGCCTAAAGCTCAAGTCTACAATAAATTTGGAAGGTTTCTGGACTACTTTCTGATTTCTATTGTTAGCAAGTACCCTTTTTACTCCTTGACATGCATACCTGCAAGTATAGCTGCTGTTAAAATGGGAAAAGCCAAAAGAAAACAACTTTTTTAGAAGTGACCCAGGTCATGAGGTTTCCTGGCTTTTATTGCTGCTTCAAAGCCAAACCAGATAAACTGGCTTAAGGTACTACTTTGGCATTGAATGGAATTCAATTTGGCTGTCTGTGCAGCATGAATTTTAAGACGACAGGAATCTCACCTGAAAGTCTTATTTCTGACCCATATATGGCAAAGTCCCCTCTGTCCTCTGCTCTTTTCTGCCAAGAATCCTTCTTTTGTTTTCTGCTGCCCCAACATAGGGTTTCCAATGGTTCTGATCACTCCACCCCTCATCTTTTCCGAAAGTCACATGGGAGTCGTTAGCTCTGCTACTCAATTTAAACTGTTTATGTTTCCTTTCCAGTACGCGCCCATCAGCAGCATGGACCGCAAATGAAGCCCAGCAATTGGAAAGCTGCAGATGCCTGCATGCCACGTATTCCATCTCCTTTAGATATCCTTGACTCATACATCCTGTCTGGGCTAATGTTGGTTTTCTGATTGCAGTGTGTCTGGAGTCTCAACAAGTACCAAGCCACCCTCAAAGGGTCACTCCTTTTTTCAAGTAGCACTTGTGCTTCCCTTGACCTCTCTGCTCCTCTCTGATTCCACTTAGAAATCTGCTTAGAGCCATTTTTCAGCATAAAATTTAGCCTTTGCTTCAAGCTACTCTGTCATATTGGTTTGTCTAGTGTTTCAAAGATATTTGACTAGGAAATGTTTAAGCGTTAGGTATGAGCATGTCATTTTCTGGGTGAGACAAGCTATAGTAGGACTTAAAAGGGAAGAAATGTTCATTCCTAAAGATAAAAGGAAATTCATCTTAATTATTCCTATTATACTTAGGAAATTACCCCAGTTGAAAATAAATGTGACATATGAAATGAGATATCTGCTGGAGTTTCTTGTTGTATCTGCAATTATGTCTTAACGTTTTTCATTGCTCTATTCAGTTGCAATAATAAATACAGAGTCCAAAAATCTCCCCTTTAGAATGAATGATCTCTTGATAAATTCAATCAAAAACATTAAGGAGAAACAGTAGGCCGAAAGAGCTATACTGATCTTTTCTTTTTTCTGAATGTCTGCAATGTAATGCCTAATTAAAAAAAAAATGATCTTAGAATGGAAGATTATAAACGTCCAAATGCCAAAATGTTTGGTGGTGCTATTTTTGCTACTTGCCATGACTTTTTTAAGTAGGCTATTTCTACAATCTGTTTTGTCTACATTTGAACTCTTATCATGAGATTTCAATCAAAATTCCTCCTATGGGAGTTAGGCACCCATAACTGATGTTGTTAAGTTGGTCTAATGTTAACATGACTAATTATAAGTTAAAGAGACTGATAGCTTCCAGTTGAAGATTTATTTTCTTATGTTCAGGGAAATATTTCTCAGAAAGCTGGGTTCATATAAATAGTCTGTCCAATCACCCAAAAATTGACATAAACTAAACATTTGCAAATGTCCCAAAAATTCAAAGACATTATTTTGCTTGTTTTATTTTTCATTTTCTTTTCCGTGGACTCCAGCACTTCCTGTCTCAACTTATGACAGTAAAAGAAACTACCAAAATAGAGCAGGAAAAGTTGTTCTATAAGCCAATGAGAAATCAGAAAGTACTAGCAAGCTCATAGTCTCTCCTAACTAGGAAGCAGAGATGTTAGCAAATGCTTCCCACTTACTAACCTCCTCCTTTTGAAATCTGACCATCAGAAATATGCAACTAAAAAGAAGAGTCAACATTTAAATTGTGAGGTTAATGGGCCCTAGTATACCAGGAGTTTGCAAATCAAGTTTATTTTGATCACTATCAACCAAAAAACTGTAATGGTGAGATTGCCCAACCCCCATAAATTGAAAACGGTCCACATAAGATGGATTCATTTGAAAGTAATTGATGTTAGAGAATAAATCTACTCTTCAGTTACCCAGACAGCCTAATTTAGCCAACCTGAATTTAACTATGGCAATATTTCACCAACATATAATCTTCCCTTAAAACTTCACATATTTATTTACTATTTTACTTTTCTGCATAGCATGAAGATATGCAAAAATAGCTGCTTCCAGATGATGAGAGCATTTCCCAATTGTGATCACTCATCTCTTCTGAATTTGCTTTCCTCCAACTGGTCAAAAGGACAACTGCGAAAGAACTGAAGCAATATATGTTGATATTTAGGAGACCAGGCTATATCATTACTAAAATACAAACATCGATCCTATTGCAACAGAATCACATCACCCCTGATTGTTCGTGAACTTCAGAAAAAGTTCAATGGATTTTTCAAAGCATGGAATATTTAAGAAATGACTATGTTCACACTGCTCACAAAAGCAGACTATTTGAAAAGCTTTTTCTTCCTACTAAGAAATATCTGCATTAAACTAGACTGAAGGGGGAAATTATATGACAGAAGATCTGGGACCATATCGCTAATATACCTTTTCAGAGCCCCATGGGTCAGCTAGTTGTTACTATTTATTGCCAGACAGCAAAAAAACAACACTCCCACTACTGCCGCCATTGACAACTGCACATTTAATGACCAGAAGTCTTAGAACCAAGCATTTTTTTTCTTATTTCCTAACTAAAATGACTCCTGACCACAGCATTCCTTGGATCATTCCACTGAAATCCTGCCATCTGCAGCCGTCTTATAAAACCAGCAATTGTTACGTGTATGATTGAGGGGATGTGTCAAAAAAGAGCCTCCGTACCAAAATGTTTTTCCCATTTCTCTGCTGCAGTATCCGAAATACCACCACTTCAGAAGCATTTCCTTCAGTTCCTTTCTTTAATGATCCTTCTGAAACTCCAGAAAATTAAATGGAGCCACACAAAACCCACAACATTCTCCTTCCAGGAAAGATCCAGAACTCTGAGAGATCAGATGTCTTGCGAACTCAAATTAAAAAGCTCTGAATAGAGCAGACAGAATGCAAAGAAAGAAATGAGAGCTGCTGCAGGAAAAAAAAATGGTTAATGTTTAAGGAAAGATCCCACTTGCAATGATAAATTATTTTTTCTGCTCCTTAAATTCCCTCTACAGTTTATCTCTTCACTCTTCAATCTCTATGCCTGAACTGCTTGCCTTCAGCTGTAATTGCTTCTATTGCTCCTTTATGAGTCATGGTAGATTCAGCTAATTCCACCTTGGAAAATTCAACTGGAAAGAGAGCACCTGATAATGCGATATCTCTGTGAATTACTGTTTCTCTTCCAAGCATTCCTATCCATATTTGGACTCTGTAGTCATGGCAGAGCCATTTTTCTTGTATTAAGAACATAGTAAAATCTTTCATGTAATACAATTATTCTATGGTTAAATCATTTCTTTCTTAGAAAAAAAAAGTCTGCTTAGAAAATGATATATTTGATATGCTACTTTGGAAAATTTAGGGGCTGTGAGAGATGATTAACAGGCTTTTCCCTAGCTCATCATGAAAGGGAAAGGAGAAAAAAATAACCCAGTAAAAAAAAAAATGCACTTGGATGAAGAATTTAACATCCCAGTGGAAATTCTGTAAAGCTCAAGACACACCGAATGATGTTTAACAGGCCTTCACCTACCTCTGCAAAGGAAAAGAAAATGAAAACAAAACAAAGCAACACAGTATGACTTGACCTGTGATGCGATATTTAAACATCCTACAAAAGGTCCCTTGGTTCCTTAACCCTACAGTAGTTGAGCTAGGAGAGATAGCGCTTTTGTAGTCTGCTTCTCCTGGCTCTGTACATCAACTTATGCCACGAATAAGAACTGGGTTCTAAGTTTAGAACCTAAGAGGAATGTAGTAGATTCCAGATTTTACTGATGTATTTTCATAGGTCAGTAATGTTCAGATTAGAAATGTTCCACAGCACTCCACACATATTTTCTTGTATTTGTGTGATTTCAAGGAGCTCACTTTAAAGTATGATTTATGTATTAAGGTTCATCAAAAGGCAAGAACATTTTCACATCTTTCGAACATGTTGCACTTTATTCTTACCTGGTGTTTAGTTTGAAAGCTGCTGGAATGCTATATAGCAGTAACAGAACAGCTTTTAAAAAGGGAAATTTATTAAGTTGCAAGTTTACAGTTCTAAGGCTGTGAAAATGTCCAAATTAAAGCAAGGCTATAGAAATGTCCAATCTAAGATACCTTGGTTCAAGAAGGCCGATGAAGTTCAGGGTTTCTCTCTCAACTGGAAAGGCACATGGCAAACATGGCAATGACTGCTAGCTTTCTTTTTAGGCTTCCTGTTTCATGAATTTCCTCCAGGGGCGTTTTCCTTCTTCATCTCCAAATGTCTCTGGCTGCGTGGGCTCTAAAGCTTTCTCCAAAATGATTTCCTCTCAAAGGGCTCCAGTAAGCAACCTCATCTTGAATGGATGGAGACACATCTCCATGAAGACCATCTAATAAAAAATTACCACCCACAATTGGGTGGGTCACATCTCCATGGGAATGATCAAAAAGCATTAAATGACATGGCTTTTCTGGGGTACATAATAGATTCAAACCAGCACACCTGGTTTTATTAGAACTGTTTCCCAAGGAAAAAAATTCACCATATTTCAAATCAAAAATCTACAAATAGAGGACAACTCCCATTAGAGAATAGAGACACTAGGAAAGGGTCTCTATGAGGTTACCTTAGACCAAGAGGGCCTACCACTAGCAATCAGGAAAAATAGACTTCCTTCATTTTGCAGATCACAAAAGTAGTAATGTTTACATATGCAGGTGTGTTAACATGGTGAGAGTCAAGTGTGAAATAATTTTACCATTTCCTATTTTGCTTGATAGACATTGCACTGATTACTTGCAGCTATACAACATCTTGAAAATATAACATCCCTATTTATTGGATATTTCCCACCTTTATGAACCCCACCTTCATAAGGAAAAATCAGAAAGTTCCCATCCTCAGACTCCTTTGCAACACATGACCAAGTCCTACCAATTAGGTCTACCCAGAAGAGACATGGTTTCAAGACTGAACATTGGAAAATGTTGAACTTCCAACAAGCATTTTCAATGCTGCAAGAGCAGAGCTTCTGGTGTTGTGACCCAATCCTCATGGAATTGAGCAATAGTGTTTGGTTAGGGAAGCCTCTGTAATTTGGTTGAGTGTGAGTCTGTCTGTGTATCTTTAAAATCTGTCTCCAGCAACAACTGTTACTAGAACATTTTTCTGCCCAGATTATTCAGAGTGAATTCTATTGTTTGAAACAAATAGCACTGACCAATAAACCAGCCTCTACATTTTTTTCATTTCCCCTTAGTTGAATCCTAGTTTATTTTGGTTGAATAGGAATCTCCATACCTATCCTTTTATGTTATTTGTTTAAAGTTCATATTTATGATGGCAAGAGAAGATGACATCATCTTCTTCTTCCTTTAGTAGAAATGGAAAAGTTGTGATAACAGCTGTACAATGTGAGCTACCAGGCATAATTTTTTCTCTCTTGGACATTACAATGTGAGACATTGTAATAATAAGGACTGAAGAATGATAACAATTAAGAAGCATGACTAGTCACATTAAGACCTATAAACTAGATTATAAATAGGAACATGTTATGAAGATATCTATGTGGTCTTCTAAAATGGCTTCCATTGATCCCCTCCTATTACTCAAACCCTTGTGTAATCCCCTTGGTTTGTCAGTGAACTAGAACAAATGATTTGTTTCTAAGAAATAGAATATAGCACAAGTGATGAGCTGTCACTTCCAAGATGAAGGTATAAAATTCTTGGGAATTCTATCTTATCTGAGTTGCTCTGGCTCTTCTTGATGATGAAGCAAAGTTGCTGTATTGGGAAAGCCCACTTAGCAAGGAACTGAGGGAGGCCAACAGCAGGTTCATGGTCCAACAGTCCACAAGAAACTGAATCCCTCCAACAATCACGTAAGTGCATTTGGAAGCGGGTTCCTTCCCAGTTGAGTCTTGGGGTGACAGCAACCCATCCAATAGCTTGACTACAGCTTTGTGAGAAACCTCTGACCCAAATCACTCAGCTAAGCCAGGACTAAACACCTGACCCACAGAATCTGTAAGCTAACAAATACTGTGGTTTTAAGTTACTGTGTTGTGGTATAATTTGTTGGGTAGCATTATAGACAACTAATTCACAGTGAAAGAGTTATCTTCTGAGATACATACATAAATTCCTAGAATTGAGACTAGCACATGTAAGGGAAAATTAGAAACCTTTGTCTTTCTCTTACTAAATGATGAGACAGAGTTAGTGATATTCAGTGTTAGTGTGGTAAGTTGAGGCTAACATCATAGAAGAAAACTGTGGTAAAGAGCCCCTGGGGGTGAGGTACCTCTCTTTGGGAGAAAAACTGCAGGAAAAGAGTAGATATGTTACAGAGATTGGGGAGAGGTTGCTTCAAAGGCAATATGCAATAAAAACCTCTTCTCCTCCCCATGAAATATTTAGTTAACTGCTTTGTTTTTTAAGTACTTGGAGTTAAACTTGTGTTGGGGAGAATGTGAGATACTAATACCTGCTGCAAGTGGCTAATGAACTAGTGAACTCTGATTAAAATAAATTTAAAAACTCCCTTTTTATTAGTGAGAGATGATTTCATAGAATAGATATTTAGGATATACAAATAGAGACAGATAATGAACCAAGGGAGACAACATAATTGGCATGCATTGAGAAAGAAAGTACCTAGATGTACTAGGGAGTATTTGTTGGGCAAGGGAGTGGGGTAGATTGTATTTTCATAAGGAATTTCAAAGAATGGCGTGAATATTTTCAAGGACAATTGCTATCATTTTGAAGGAGTAGATCATCATATAACTCATCTAGTTATTTTAATGAAAGCAAACTACTTCACCTATGAGGCAGCCTCAGTTTCCCTACTAAAAGATCAGTGCTCTAAAGAGATTAAAAAATATATAGATTATTAAAGAAAAATAAAAGAAGGATAGTAAACATTGCTTGGAAAACATAGAGATATTGAATGATATGAATTACAAATCCTACTTTCATATATTTATTCACAATCAAATCCTAATGTTGCTAATGTTCTCAAGGGAATTCTAGTTAATGGCTTATCTTAGATAAGAACATTCAATCAGCTCTGATAATTATCTACTAAAATCCTACATATCTCAATGAAAACAATCTACAATACTCTATTAGCCCATTTCAGAGCCAGATATTTCTGACATAATTCTTTTTTAAAATGTATCACATTTTACATCAGCAGTTGGGCAAGCTTACCATGCAAGACCTGAAATGGATCCTAAAACTGTTAAATTTACCAGAAGATCCTGTCTTGGATTTTTCCTACTCAGTAATGCTATAAATCAACCATGGAATTTAGCCATCCCCTTTCCATCCTTTTACCTAACTCCCAGTTCTTTCCATTTCTCTGTTCATCATTGACTGTATTTTTACCGTTCACCACATATTGATTGCTTACCTTGTTGTAAGCATGCTTTTAACTAATAGGAAGTATAAAGGTAAAGCACAAGACATAATCTCCACACTCAAGGAGTTTGCATGAGCAGTAAAATGTTCAATATATTCAAGTGCCAAAATGTCTAGCAAAGGGACAATTTTGAGAATGGGAATTATTGGCAATGGTACAGCCAAATAAAATCAGCTGGGTCTGTGTCACATGGTCCATCCACTGATCCAGACCTGAAGTAATCCCCATTAGATGCATAAACCTGAGAGTAGAAGAGGAGGTTCTTTTCTATAGGAACATCTGGATACTATACTCTATCCCAAAAAATAAATGGGGTGGGTTCTAATCCAATATGACTGGTGCCCTTTTAAGGAGAAGAAATTTGGACACAATTAATGAGAGATTAACAAAGAGAGAGCTGTTCATGTGACAGGCAAAGATTGAGTTATGCCAGGGATTGCCACAAACCACCCCCAGGACTCTTCAGACTTCAGAAGAGGCATGGCCCTGCTTACACCTTAATTTGGTACTTACAGCCTCCAAGTCTGTGAAACAATAAATTGCAATGATTTTAAGCCATCCAGCTTGTTGTGCTATATTGAGGAAGCACCAGCAAATTAAGGCACTCCCTTATGTTTATAAGGCTCTTTGACATCTAACTCACAAAATAGATTTTACCCTAACAAAAGCATTTTAGCACCCACAAACACATTTTTTGGTTGAGCAGTACAGGTCTCCTTCACTGAAGCATCTCCTCTGTTAAGCAAGACCCTACGGGAAACTGTAGCCTGGAATACTGTCCTTGCGGGGGGTTGCTCATTCTATTTCACTCTGGCTATATTTAACACTTAACTCAAAAAATCAACTCCTCCTGGATGTCTTCCATGACATTTTAGAGTGTTCCCTCCTCTGAAGTCCCACGTCACCATAGTCATACATTTGTTATAGCATGTGTCACACGGTAGTGACATATTTGTTATGTACAGCATCTAGAACATAGCAGAGACTCAGAAATATGGTTTGAACTAAACCTATTCCTTTTCTGATGCACCAAAATGTCTATACTCAACCTCTAGAACTTTTCATCAAGTCTAGAGACTGCTCTTGATTTTCGTTTGTTACTTATCTCTCAAATCTCATTGCACATCACCCATTTTCTCCATCCTCTTCGATGATCTTTGATACATGTATTTGGTATAATAATCACTAACCTCCACTGTGGTCCAGCATTGACCTGTGATCCTTTGCTACATTATGAGTCACATCATGTTCCTCTTCCCAATAGACTCTTCCAACTGACTATTTCTTTCAGCACATACACAAACTTTTTCAGTCTCCTACAATACAAAGAAAATGGAAACTCCCTCAATTTCCTACATTTCGCAACCCCAACCGTCTAACAGACCTACTGTAAACATCTCTACATTTAAGTCCATTCTTTCAGAATGATTTTAGGTACCCATCTTCTGCTGAGGCTGTATGCTCTTAAAAGTGGAAAGTAGGGATGGGGGAAGAATTATGTCTTATTCATCTTTAGAGACCTAGGCATATAGTCAGTATATAATAAATATTTTTGGATTTCTTCTTCCACATTAAGATGGAGAAGGAGATATAGATGGGGAGAGGTATCAGGAAGATAAATAGCTAAGATTTATTTATTATTATTATTTGCCAATCACTGTGTTAAATGGTTTTACTCTATAATGCACAAACTATTAATTTCCCCGTTTGACAAAGCAAGCACTAAGGTTTGGGAAAGTTATCACATTGTCACAGCCCCCAAGCAGCAGGCTGGTATTTGAACCCAGGTTGTTTCACATAAGAAACTCTGCTCATCACCGTTTATTAAATACTTCCAACAAGAACATAGCATACTAAGTATTTTATATGCATTGTATGCAAAGCTCCAAGACGAAGAGTGACTTTACCAACTTTAGCAAATCATCTCCCTTGAAGAACAATAAAAAGTAGAGTAGAAGAGGTGATTAGGGACAAGATCTCAAACATCTGAAAATAGTTAAATAAATTTAATTGGCAGTGGATAGGCATTGTAAATAAATACTCAATAAAATATATTTCATATCTATAATATTCAAAATTTTATCATAAGCACTATGGAAAGAGGGAAGAGTGAAGTATGCAGAAATCTTAGGGACTAGGATCTTTTAAGAAAGATACCCCTTAAAGGATGATATCGTCCATTTTTTAAAAGTTCAACTTCAAAGGGAGAGATATTTTTTGATGCTAAATTTATATTTTAGGGAGTGCAATTTCTAATTTAACTTGTATGGCCAGTTTAGTTGAACACCATAAGTACATGGGATCTTGAATAGGGTGTAAGATTTTGTTGGTTTGTCCAGGTTAGTGTGATGCCTCAATATACCCCAGAGTAATTTGGGCAGTCCCCTTGGGGGACTGGGGAGGAAGGAAGAAATATTCATCTTCCCCACTGGAAGAATTTCTGATATTCTTGCAAGCAGTGGGGACAACCAAATCAACAGGCTGAGCCCTCAATTTTGGGGTTTGTTCCTACGAAACTTATTACGACTTATAATTAGGCCTAAGTGTCACCTTCAGTGAACCTCTTTTGTTGCTCAGATGTGGCCCCTCTCTCAGCAAATTAGGCAGGTGAGTGTACTGCCCTTCCCCCTACATGGGACATGACTCTCCAGGGTGTAAATCTCCCGGGCCACATGGGACAGAAATCCAGGAATGAGCCAGGACTTGGCATCAAAGGGTTGAGAAAGCCTTCTTGACCAAAGGGGGAAAGAAAGAATTGAGACAAAATAAAGTTACAGTGGCTGAGAGATTTCAAACAGAGTCAAGAGGTTATCCTGGAGGTTATTCTTACGCACTATATAGATACCCCTTTTTAGTTTATGGTGCAGTGGAGTGGCTGGAGGGAAGTAATTGAAACTGTAGAGCTGTGTTCCTGTAGCCTTGATTCATGAAGATGATTATATAAAGATAGAACTTTTGCAATGTGACTGTGGGATTGTGAAAATCTTGTGTCTGTTGCTCCTTTTATCCAGGGTATTGACAGATGAGTCAAAAGATATGAAGAAAAGCATAATAAACAGTAGGGGAAAAAAGGGTAAAGTAAATGGGGTAGATGAAAATACTAGTGGTCAATGAAAGGGAGGGTAAGGGATGTGGGATGTATAAGTTTTTTTTTTCTTTTTATTTCTTTTTCTGGAGTGGTACAAATGTTCTAAAATATGATCAAGGAGGTGAATACACAACTATGTGATGATATTGTGAGCCACTGATTGTGCATCATGTATGGAATGTATTCATGTGAAAATTTATCAGTAAAAATATTTTTTAAAAAACAAAGATACCCCTTAAGTCACAAAGATTTGTAACAAAAGCTATAATGTAATTATGGTAAAAATAAGATTTATGGGAATTCAGGAAAAGATAGACTTTTAAATATGATAGGGGAACACATTATGAAGGGTTACATTTTATAGTCCCTAAAAGAAAAGGGGATATGAGGTTGAAAGGAAATTCATCCTCGGTAGAAGAAACAGTCCAGTGAAAGCACTGCAGTAGGAAAAGGGGCATAAAAATTGAATTTAATTTGACTGGTGTCCCTAGTCTATAAAGGACAGTGGTGAAAGGGTCACTCAGAGAGGAAATTTTGGGCCTCTACCTCCTTTGAATAAATCCCCCCGTTACATCAGATAATGGGATACACTAAATGTTTGTTAGCTAGAAAATCATACACTCATAACTGAAGATGAAAAGACAATTCTAATAGTGTTGTATAGTGTGAACTAGATTTGTAATGACTTGATAGAAGGTTATGATGGGATTCACCTCAAATATAATAAAGGTACTAAATAAGGCAGATCCTTAAACTTCAGCATACATCAGAATCACCTAGTGGGCTTGTCAAAGCACAGATTACAGGGTCCTGGCCCTAGAGTACCTAATTCATTAGGCCTGGCGTGGAGCCTAGGAATATGCATTCTTAACAACTTTTCAGGTCATGATGTTGCTTTGTGGATGGACAACATATTTTGAGAACCACTGAACGAAGGCAATAACAATGGGAATTGAAAGAATAAGGTTAGTTCATGAATTCAAGACAAGTTGAAATCCTATCAATCAGAACTCAGAACTCAAAAGTCAAGCAACAGAATAGCTTCCTGTCCCGACCCCATTTCTTCCTACCAGACTCAAGTAGGTTCACCTGTGTCCCTCCTCCTTTATGCTCACAAGGCCCTCGGCTTGACAATTGGTTCTGTTTTAATTTTCTTGTTTGCCCCACCAGCACATAAGGAATTATTTGAGGGCAAGGACACCAATTGTATTCATCTTAGTCTTCCCAGGTTAGTGATTAAAGTCAAATTGAAGGAGCTTAAAACCTGATTGGATTTACCAGGCAAGGGAGAAGGAAAATAATAGAGAGCAAAATATTCCAAAACATTCCAGTGGAGGTGTCTAATGTTTTACGAAGATTAAATTGAAGGAAGGGTACATGCAGAATGATTATAAAGAGGCTAACCATGAAGACAGCAAAATGAATGAATGGAAAAATGCTAACTCGTGCCTGACTATAGGACTTCCAAAGAGATTTGCAGCAGTAGGAGGAGAAGCAACCTAAAATACATTTCAAAACTAAAATTAACCAGAATTGGTGCTATTTTGAATATAAGGCTCAGAGGATTAGGAGGAGTCAAAGTCAGCTTTTAGATTTTAAGCTGGAGATCACAGAAAGGAATTTAAAAGCAAAAGATTGCTCTATGATGGGGGAAAAGTTCAAATCTGTACATTTTGAGGTTCATTATGCAGCCATAATTTAAAGCCTCAATCAAGCATTCCTAATGTTACTTTTCCACTCACAGACTTTCTCTTTGAAGGTTTACTACACCAGAAGACACATAGAGTTTCCCATTTAAGGTTTTCTGCTTCTGAAATTCCTCTATACATTGGTAGTTCTTAATGATTTGAACAATCATTAACCTTTGCTTTCAGTCTTGTGTACTCCTGCAGCAGAACTACAGAGACCAAAGAATAATACTAGTCTAAGTTTTCTGTTCTTTAAATCTCTGATTGTACAGAAACCACAGATTATAATCATAGCTGATATGGGTCCTCAGGTCATTCTATCATGTCCCATTTGGTCATTGGTATAAAGATCCAGAAATTATGAATCTAAAAATCTTTTTAATTCATTTGAATGTTACTTACCAATTTCAAGGAAAACTATCAAATGAAAGTGATCTTAGTGTTTCAGAAATATGAAAGAATACAGACAAATATACAAAAAGGCAGACTAACTTTGGTTGTTAAATGCATGAACTAAATAAAATGATCACATTTCAGATTGTTAAAAAAAAATCGGAAAAATGGTACAGAGGTAAAAGTGTAAGTGGGAAAATGCTTTACTGCAGAAAAATTTTTTTAAAAGATTAATCTAATTTGAACAACAAAATTCATTGGCCTCAAAAAGCTTCAAGTTAGTATGTATTCTATCCCCAAATCTCCAAAAAAAAGTCAAACCTAAATTCAAGAAGGCTGATGATGTCTAATAAAATAATTTGTTTATACAAAATTTAAAGAACCAGTTATCTCTGGTATTATGAAATCAGTGGTATTATGAAATCAATGGCAAATAAAGTGAAATGGGTACTAGGGAAAGTAGATACGCAATCTGTGTTCAGAAGATCAGAGAATAAACTATTTCTCTTTGGGAAGGCAATCTTTCATACTGCAATTGTTGGTCTGGTGGCCCAATCTTGGGGCATCTTAACATTGACAAGATATTTTCCCTGTAGGTATGGTTGACAATGTTTCCCTCCATAACAAGGGCAATAAGCTTCAAATGAGTGTCTGTGTTCTTAGAAGAGATAATGCCAGCTATAATCTTAACATTCAAAAACTTAAAGGCAGGGCAGGCCACGGTGGCTCAGTAAGCAGAGTTCTCGCCTGCCGTGCCAGACACCCGGGTTCGATTCCCGGTGCCTGCCCATGCAAAAAAAAAAAAAAAAAAAAGAAAAAAGAAAAAACAACCTTAAAGGCAGCATGTATTAAATTGATGAGGTCCATATTATGTATTTACCAACAATTAAAATGATAAAATTAAATAATAGAAAAATAAATACAAAAGATAGTGGTCAATGTGAGACAAAGTATTATTAGAAATAATGTTTTTCAAGCAGTAAAAGCACTTTGAGTACAATAAACAAACCTCCATATTAGGTCTTAGGGTGTGTGGGCGTATATGGGTGCATGTGCAGGAAAATAACTCCAGAACTAAACATTTGGACTCTTATTTGGAGAACTGGCTTAAAATTCACATAAATTTCCAATTTTGCAGAAGAAACAAGGAAATCTGATCACTGTCTCATTCATTGGAGAAATCGCTTCAGAATCTGCCTAAGGTTTGAAACAGACTAAACTGAAAGGTAGCAAAATATTCTGTCCCCAGACATACCCCTCTCAAGTTACACAGCAACTGCATAGGTCTTCACCACAAAAAAGACAGAGTACTCAGAAATGCTCTGTGAAGGGCAACCTGTGTGCATTCCTGCTAGATTAAACAGGATACTTCTGCATGTGACCAGATGAATATTTTCGATAACATCAGACCTCAAATCCAAAAACTTTCAACAATCAGACATTTAGTTCAAAATCTCCCTTAATTGCTGCCAACACAGCAGTTGCCAGGTGCTCAAACCTGATCAACAGAGCATTTTCCATTCTCCTGCCACAAAAAAAAGGATAAGAAAAGTAAATCTTCCCTCCTCATGACTATCTGATTTGGCTGAGATTCGGAGGAAAGTTGGGGGAAGGGAAAAGGAAAAAGCTCTTTTTTTCCCCAAATCTGTAGGCTAATGGGAAAGTCCCTAAATAGCCCTCTGCATTCTAAATGATTTCTCATATTTGCTTGGGGTAAGAGAAATGCCAGAATATTTGTAATCGTATTTTTAGTCTAATTCTTTGGAAAGGGTTGTATTTCTCCAATTTCAACAAGTTCAGTGAAAGGTAAGAGTAAAAATATGGTTTGTGAACATTCTGGCCTGTTTATTGGGAGAAATTTATTGGATGAAATGGGCACTTTGTTTTCTGCTTTTCTAAAAGGAGGAGGAAAAGGCAAAATATTGAAGTCCATGTAAGCAAAACAAAAGTTAAATGTTAAGCAATGAGTACCCAAATAATCCAGGTTGGGGTATGAAAACAAGATTACCTTTTATGTTTATTTTGGCTTATTTAAAAAAAAAAAAGTAGGGTGTGTATTGCGGTAGTCAGAATATGCTACAGGAATAGTCTAGAGTCAAAATCCGTGAATTCATGGATGTTGGTACATTTCAGAATCTAGATTAACAGCACAATAAAGATTTAGCCCTTGTTGAACTATAACAGCTTCTACATATAGACTTATCAGAAACCTGAAATTCCCTCATCCCTGCAGATAGATCTTGCCAGAACAGAGGTTATTGCAGCCACACCTTAGAGGAAAAAGTAACACAGTAAAGTGGCTAAACACCTTATTCAATAATGATTTATTGAGCAGCTAACACTTGCTAAACATTGTGCTAGACCCTGGAAAGTTCCTATGTTCAGGGTGACTGTTGTTCAATATCATAAATGCCTTGGATAATGAAGCACAATGTAAGAAAGTGACAGATGCAAGACTTTTTGTGGAATTTAGAGGAAATTAAAAAAAAAACAATCAATTCAGGCTGGAGAAATCAAGTCTTGAGTCATCAGTATATTCATGAGTCTGAGAATGGCACCCACCAAAACATTCTATGTTAGAGAGGGAGATTGCAAAACAGGCTGCAAACTTCTCTATCTTGTTGGCACACCTGTTTGAAATGTGACTTTGCAGGAGAGGGATTCTGTTCCTTTACCCATTAAATCTGGCTTTGGCCAATGGGATGTTTTCAAATGTGACACAAGCAAGGTTGGATAAGTGCTTGTATATTGGGACTTACCCACTCTTGATACGCCAGTGTTCCCTGCAATACCCACATATGAATAAGCTAGTAGCACATGTATGTGTCACCCCATCACCCTGGCTCCCGAGCATACCTCACCTCCCTTGGATACAACACTGCCACCACACAGAGCCTAGTCACATAAAATTGCATCTCTACCAACTGCATATTGGTAGAACCTCTGCCCCTACAACTTTTGAAAAATCAATGTAATTACTCTGCCTGACCCATGTCATGATAGATCTCATGTCACCTCCTTATTTGTATCAGTAGCCTCAAATTTAAGACTCCTGGAGTTGTGTGATTTGTAGTCATTAATATGCCTGTCCTGTAGTAATGGAGCAGGGTGGTAGGGGAATGAATTGGTGGCTTAATAAGTTATGAAATGCCCTAAAGGTAGAAAGATTTCTCAAAGGTCTAAGCAGTCAAAGATAATTTATAAATGTCCATTATAGACTAATAAATACTCCTTTCTTATTTAAGTAGGCAAGTGAGAACAAGTATATTCCTCTTAACATAATTTGACCATCACTCAACAAATGAAAACTTTCTTATGCTCTCCCCAAAGGGAGACATCACAAAGTTTCATCAAAACAGCAAACAGTGCCAAGTCCAGTATCTCAGTGAACTCTGGTTCTGTCGAATATTCTCATGTGGCTGAATATTCTGTGAACCTTGGGCCAAAATATAAAATTTCCCACCATCAAAACACTCTATAAAAAAGAAGAACACAAAGGAGGAAGGAAAATTAATTAGAATAGTCAGTTGAATGCATGGCACATGAAGGAAAAAAATAAGGACAGATATAGCAAATGGGCATGAACTGCATTTAGAATGTACAACATTTCTTCTTTACATAGTCCATGCTCCCTTGGCCCTCAGCCAGTTGCTCAGCCAGTTGGGGTTCTTTACCTAGGGAGATAACCCAAGCCTTTATTGTTTAGAGATCTGAGCCCAGAGGTCCCACCTTTCAGTTAGAATCTTCAGCAGTAATTTTTATCAATTAACATGACAGTCACCTGGTGTTGTAAGGTGACTTATGGCCACTCAAAATACGTGGTAAAATCCTCACCCCAAAACCTGAGAATATGCCCTTACTGGAATATTTGCAGATGTAATTTGTTAAGGTGAAGGTACACCAGAGTAGGGTGGGCCTTGAATCCACTATGACCGGTGTTCTTATAAGAAGAAGAAGAAAGATACAGAGACAGAGATGCACAGGAATCCAGGCAGAGTCCATGGCGATGGAACCACAGGCCACTGAGTGCCAAGGACTGCCTGCTACCACCAGGAGCTAAGAAGAGGTGAGGGAAGAGTCTTCTCTAGAGCCATCAGAGAGCACATTACCAGGTGACGCCTTGACTTCAGACTTCTAGCATCCAGAACTGTGAGGGAATAAATTTCCATTGTTTTAAGCTTCAAAGCTTGTGGTAATTTGTTAAAGCAGCCTTAGCAAACTAATATACATGGATTTCCCTGTGTTTCAGGCATACTCCTCTCTGACCCCTTTAAATAGCAGAAATACTAATAACTGGTGAAAGAGAGCTCTAAGGGGGACCTAAATTTAGTAGGAAGGTAATTGGAAGTATAGGACAAGGTCAGTCCATCATTCCAATCTCTATGAATTTTGGAGTCTTAATCAGGGGGTAGCAAACTTTTTCTCAAAAATCATGATTGCAAATATTTTACAAAATCAAGAGACAAATGTGGCCTCTCTCTCTAAGCCAACTTTGCAGGTGAACTCACTGCCCTGCAACATGACTCCCAGGATTATAAATCTCCCTGGCAATGTGGGCCATGACTCCCAGGATGAGCCTGGATTGAGAAAACCTTCTTGACCAAAAGGGGGAAAAGCAATGAAACAAAATAAAACTGAGAGATTTCAAATAGAGTTGAGAGGTCATCCTGAAGATCATTCTTATGCATTATATAAACATCCTCTTTTTAGTTTTTTATCATATTAGAATAGCTAGAAGGAAATCACTGAAACTGTTGAACTGTAACCCAGTAGCCTTAATTTTTGAAGATGATTATTTAACAATATAGCTTTTACAGTGTGACCATGTGATTGTGAAAACCTTTTGGCTGACACTCACTTCATCCAGTGGATGGACAGATTAGTAAGAAAAAAAAGGACAAAAAGTAAATAAATAATAGGGGGCTAAGGGGCATGAAATGTTTTGAGTGTTCTTTTTTATTTTTATTTTTATTCTTATTTTTATTTTGGGG
Organism: Myrmecophaga tridactyla; assembly: GCA_004026745.1. Taxonomy (NCBI): domain Eukaryota; kingdom Metazoa; phylum Chordata; class Mammalia; order Pilosa; family Myrmecophagidae; genus Myrmecophaga; species Myrmecophaga tridactyla. The sequence continues at coordinate 43,458 of PVIY010007826.1, read as the reverse complement.
GGAGTAATGAAAATGTTCTAAAATTGGTTATGGTAATGAATGCACAACTATATGATGATACTATGAGCCACTGATTGTACACTTTGGATGATTGTATGGTATGTGAATATATCTCAGTAAAATTACATTAAAAATCTAGACAAAATCAAGGGTATTACGTGATTCTTATACAACCAGTTAAAATGATACCATTTAAAAAGATAAAAATCAGTCTTAGCTGATGGGCTGTAGAATACAACAACGACAACAAAACTCACAGGCTATTGACTAGTTTTGGTCCAAGGGCCATACTTTGCTGACCCTTAGTCTAGATTATACCAGATATTTTTGGCATATCAAAATATTATTGATCATCACTAAACCCATATTTCATTTGATCAACCATGCAAACAATTAGGATCACTCCCAGCTACTGATAAGGATATTTATAGCAGTAAATTCGATGAAATCTGCAAGTATGCTTCTCTCTTCTTGATCCATTCCCACACATCAAGCTGTTCATATACGTTAGTAAAACAAGCAAACCTTGTGAAATCTTGTCCTTCTAGGATTTATTTTGTACATACCGCTACCCCCAACCTTAAGGCATCTGATTCCAATTGTAGATCAGGGGACAGTGGGGGGGGGCAGGGAGATGGGGAGTATCTTTCTCCTTTCAAGGCCATTCTCAGTTCATCAAGCAAGGCAGAAACAGTCTCATTAAAGAGGAAAGGAATGGCAACTTCCTGCGGCAAAACTACTTTCGCCATTTTAGACAGAACCGGGATTTATTAAAGGTTGTTAGACAGCTTACTGTGTTCCAGGAGGTCTTGGAATCTGCATAACAAACCACAAGGTTCAAATTTCACCGGAGACCCTGCTCCCCTAGGAGAGCCCTAATGCCTCCACCTCACACATCTACACAAACACACATTCTCCTCACTAAAGCCAGACGATGGAGCTCTTTCTCTGCTGCTGCAGCCTCTGGGAGCTGGATTCCCTCTCCCTCTCCCACCAATACCAGAAACACCTGTTTCTCTGTGTCACTGGCTTCCAAATCAAGGAACTGTACAGGTAGTCCAACTGGCAGTCTCGGGTTTATCTTGAACCCCAGCTATTACAAAAAAGGAGTTAGAAAAGCTACTTTTTGGCATCTACTTTGAGGAGGTATAGATTCAAGCTACTTGGAAGGCAAATAAAACAACCAAGTTTCAAATTTGTAAAGTGGCTCGCTCATGAGCATCCAGCAAATAAGTGGCAGCATAAGAACTCTAATGAAGATGTCTGTCCTCTGAGCACAAGCGTGTCAGCACCACACTTCCCGCCCCAAGTGAGAAGATGACAACTAAACATGGGGGAGGGGGATGAATTTGCTGGAGGTATATGTAAATGTTAGATGGAAAGACATAAGATAGCTGACAATGAGTCCTTAGCAATTCCATATTTTAAAATGTGGGAGAGAAGACATTCATAAAAGAGACTGAGAAGGGGAAAGAGAGTTGACAGGGAAATGAAGAGAGAACAGATATCAGAGATGTGAAGAGAAAGGTGGGATTCAAAAAAGAAGGAAGGGGTGGGTCAGAGTATTGACACAGTTCAGATATCAAGAAAGAAAAGAACATACAGACCATCTGCATTGAAAAGTGAAATCTAGGGGAAACCCAATTTAAGTGAAGTTGATAAGTATAGTCAAATACTGCATACTTCCCTTTCAAAGGATAAATAATGAAGTATAATATCTAGAGATAGCCAGAGTCAGGAAGGGTTTTGTTTATTTGTTTTTTATATGGAATGAACTTAATCAAGTTTGGATGTTTTCTTTGTGAAGAAGAAGACAAAGTGACCCCCCCCCCCTCAGCGTTCTGGGGCAGGGATCTCGAGGGGTAACCTAAAGAACTGGAATAGTCACTCGAGGGACAATCAAAGGGCCACACATAGGGATTTTCCAGCCTCACTGAGATTCTAGCAAAGGCTTACATCCATGAGTCTGTAGATGCTTTCAGAAATCCTCTTCTAAATCTGGTGGCAATGATCATATAAATGGAGACCTGACAAGTTACATTAAGATTATGACATAAAAGTAAGGAAGCAAAAGACTTTGGGATGATGGTCAAAAGGTCATCTAAGTAACAGAACACAGATCTATGCTGGACTCCTAAGAAAGTCATCTGAGAGGGCTGTTAGAAAATAAGGGGGCTTCAAGAGACTGGAAGTTTCTATGCACGGACTTCTGTATAGAATGAAAGTTTTTCATCCTTTTAGCGCTGACACTGACATGAGCTCATTAGAATAAATAAATTCATAAAGTCAGAAACTAGAATACAGGTTACTAGGGGCTGGAGTGGGGAGCAAGGAATGGGAAATTATTGTTTAATTGGTGCAGTTTTTGTTTGGGTGATGGAAAAGTTTTGGTAATGAATGGTAGTGATGGTAACACAACATTGTGGGTGTAATAGCATCACTGAATTATACAGTTGAATGTAGTTAAAGGGGGGATTTTAGGTGGTATATATGTTGCTAGAATCAAAATAAAAAACGAACACAGGACTGCACAATACAGTGAGCCCTAATGCAAAGTATGGACTGTAGTTAATAATACAACTATAAAAATAATTCTTTCATTAATTGTGATAAGGGTGCCACATTAATGCAAAATGTTAAAAATAGGGGCAATTATATGGGAACTCTATATGTTCTGCACAATCACACAGTAAACTACAACTTCTTTAATTAAAAAATAAATAAAATAGGGTGCAAAGGTAGTTCAGTGGTAGAATTCTTGCCTGCCATGCAGGAGACCTGGGTTCGATTCCTGGCTCATGCACCCCCCAAAAAGTAAAATAGGTAAAATAGCAGTTGAAGAAAAAAAATAGAAAAATATTTGGAACAAAAGAGAAAAGGGGGAAATAGAGAAGCGGGAACAAGAGCAGAACACTTTGAAGCTGAAGTTTGAAAATAGTTGATTTGAAACACAGATGATGGAAGCAAATGATCCCCCATGATTGTTTTCTTTAAGCAATGACAATTATGCTAAGCTCTGAAATTACACATTTAAACATCCAAACCAAGGTCAATGCCTTAAAAAAGAGAAATAAATAATTCTCTGATTTCTTGAAGGGGGATGTTGAAATAGATATTCCAGGTATTTTGTCTCCTGTACCCAACAGAATAGATCTAATAATGCCACGTTTTGAGGTTTGGATGGGTGAAGGGCAAGGTCATTATAATTTTATATCACAAACATAATTTAATTTCTAAAGAAATGCAAAAACATTAAAATTTGAAAGAAAAATTTTTAAAAAATCATTAACGCAGTAACTCAATTAATATTTATTGACCCTTTTCTAAATACCAGGTATAAGCTAAGCATTTGGAATAGAATGATGAACCAAAAGTCTAATACCAATGCTTGTGTAGCTCATAGACAGTTGGAAGACCACAGAAACCAAGCAATGACACGAATGCGACTGCACACTCTCATAACTGCCATGAAAGAAAAATACAGAATGTGATAAAAGAGCATAAACCAAGCGAGAAGGGGTCCTAGTTTCTAGGGTTAGGAAATTCTTTGTGGAGGAAATAAGGCTTGCATTGATATCTATGAGATGAGTCATAGGAAATGAGGATATGAAGGCGTGTCAGGAAAAGAACTTTTGGTCCAGTCAAAGAGCTGATGGCAGAAAGAAACCTGGTGAATTCTAGGAGCAGAAAGAAGGTCATAGGGCAGTGTGCAAGGTGAACGACCAATCATGGTAAAGCTAGTGAAGGGAAGCGGTTATGGATCATATAGGCAAACATATAGGCATAAAATTGTAAAGGTCTTTTCTCCCTGAATTAGAAAGCCCTTTGAGCAAGCAAGGGATGCCAAATTTCTGGTTAAACAATCAATCTGATGTTGAATTCATTGGAGGGCATAGAGTGAGATGGTTGCTTAGACTAGTATGACAGCGGTGCAGATGAAAGAGGGAGATTTAAGAGACATGTAGACGCATGGGTTTGAAATTCCAGGTGAGGCAGAGAGAAAAAATAATGAGGATTCAGTCCTAGGCTTCTAACTTGTGCAAATGGATAGATATTAACCCCACACAGTGAGATGTGAAACAGTAGAGGGGGACCAGGTTTTAAAGAAAAGGTCATGAGTGGAGTTCTAGGCATGCTGAATCAGCTTTCCTAAAAAGGAGATTAGAAAGCAATAGACTCCAATAGCCATCGGAAAGATCTGGGCTAGAGGTACATATTTGGGAGTAATTTGTTGTAAAAGGGGTGGTTGAATCCATGAGCCTGGATAAGATTTGCTTATGGGGAAAATGCAGAATCAAAAAAGAAAAAGGCAGAGGAGCAAGCCTTTAAAATACATGTACAGGTTAGAGAGGAGAGGAAGACTCTTTTCTAAAATGATATGGAAAAGGAGCATCCACAGGAAGATGAAAAAATTAGAACTATTTTTCACTGAAGTTAAGGAAAGAGGGGATTTCAAGAAACAGAGGGTGGTTGAGACTTTCAAATGCTACTTAGAGGGCAAGTAAGATAAGGATGGAAAATTAGCAATTATGTTTAGTTATGTGGAGTCCTGAGGTTTTTATTCAGATCTTTTTCTTTGGGTGATAAAGCAGAAGACAGATTAGGAGGTTGATGTAGAGAAAATGAGGGAGTGAAAGCAGTTAACTCTTTTGAGAAGTTGATCCGGGAAGTCTAAAGAAGAAAGATTGAATAATATTCAGTCTACCTAAAGAAAAAGTCCCACTATTCCTCTTTAGCCTAAACGAGGACTAAATGAAAGTGAGGAAAATGTTTGTTTAGCCCAAACAATTAAGAAATAAAGCTGGGTGCATTAAAAGTTGGGTGATTTTACATGAGAATCCAGATGTTCACCTGCCCCTGAAATGTCCACTGATGTGGCAACACAAATTTGTATTAGTATCTCTCATTTGCCAAAAAAGAAAGTGGGATTGGCGAATTTAAGTGACTGGCCGAAAATTAGAGCTAGGAAGATGCCAAACCTGAACTGAAATCCGAGACTGCTGGCTCCTAGTTCTTTTCATAATTCCATTCTGCTTTTCATAAAGCTCTTGGGATTGCATGTGTGCCTTCCAATGCAATGATGGAGTGATTCGAGGCACCCAGTTCGGACTTTTTTTTTTTTCATATCATCCAAACCTAGAACTAATTTGTGCCCTTAGATGTGGAAGGTAAAATGTGATCCCTAAAAGTATGGGGTTGTCTATTGCTATTTCAGCAGCTTCAGGGAGAGAAAGAATGTTCCCTCTTGATATGCTCAAAAGAAAGCTGTGGAGGTCCCTGGAGAAATTTTCCTCAGAATCAATTACCGCAGATGCACAAATACACAGTAAGTCATGCCTCACTCAATGATGAAAGTCAAAAAGACTCAAGAATCCAGTAAGAAATAAAAGACTTGGCAGGGTTCACATTTTATACTCACAGTGGCTGCCCTCCAAAAGTCTGGTCTGTAGGATGGAAATGTTTTCTTAATTCTGTTAGGATTCTCAGTTCAGGGTAGGGAGCTACTGTTCAGAGATCAATAAAATTCAAGACTTTTCTCTGCCTTTGTTAGGGAAACTCTTATTTACTCTATTGATCTTTTTTTATTCTTCAGCGGAACATGTATTTTACTCATGTTTATATGGGTCTTACTGGTTACAAAGTAAATGTGTAATTCAGGTATTTGGTTTAAAAATAAAAGATTATTTATCACAAATATCAAACTTATTTAAAAAATTTAAAAAAGCTTCATCTTTTTCTTTATTGTGAGCTCTCAACACAAACAAAAGAATTTTAAATGTCCTTCAGGATCAGACTGTCGCTTCTCTATTTTCCTCCTTCTTTCCAACTCCCTGTCCCCAACTTTTTGCCACAGGTCAGGAAAATATGGGAAAAAGAATTTCCTTATCTTCTGTTCACAAGCTCTTAGGAAACACCTTGGCAATGGTAAATATTTAATAGAAATAACACTCAGTTTGATACTTTCTGCCATCTAAATCAAATGGGCTAACGAAAATAGATTTGGCCCAAAAATCAATAGATCTAAAGGACATGAAGAGAAAAGTCTTATTTTATCTTGAAAGCAAACGAGATTCTGTATCAGTTTTGTATCCTTCTCACAAGATATGTAAGTATTAGCAACACAGGAAAACTTATCCTCCAAAAAAAAAAAAAAAACTGCATTTAGGGACTTGAAGTTAGCACAAATTAGAAATCAGTGAATTTTTGCTCTATTAAAACTTTTAAATTAAATCTATGCCTTTTTATGTGTCTTCAGGCAACAAAAGGTGAAAACTAATTTTATTTCATTATATTGCCTCTGAAATCCTTCTATACGAAATAAATAACTTAAGCCAAAATAATTTAAAAAAAAGCATTTCTATCAAGAACTTAAAAAAAAAGTTTGAAAATATTTAAGAAAATTAATGTATTCCTTAACATTAAGTCATACAAATTGTTATCTAATCCACCCAAGAGTCAAAGAGTAGAGCGTGCCTCTTGCTTATGTGTTACCTTCTGGAACAAGAGGCAAAACTCCGCTGGTTACTGTTGCAGCTCAGGTTTCCTGAGAGATAGGCTCTGAGATGGAAATTAGAGTGCAAGAGCTTTTTTAGAGACTGCCTAGACCTTTGAAAAATCTTTCTACCTTTAGGGAATTTCATAACTTATGAGGCTGCCAATTCACTCCCCTGCCACCTTGTTCCATTCAACCCTTGAGAAAAGAAAGGAAGGAAGCAGAATGGAGCAGGAGAGATGGTAGGTAATAATGCAGCCTCAACAAAGACCTCAATCAACCTTAGCAAGGACAGGGCTGGCATGAGTCTTCAGAGTTCCCCTAGCTGAGGCCAAAAGCTCAGGCATTTAAAGTTCATGTTTCTCAGTCACTGGGAAGGGGACTTAATGTTGGCCCTTCAAGGATAAGCCAAGTTATACATGTACACCTAACCCCCTACTCCAACTTTTAACATTTGCATTTCATTTTTGTCTTTCAAACTCAGAAAAAATAACTTACTCTTTCCCCCCATCCCCCGCCATTGCTCAATCAAACCCACTTTAGGGATTGGCTCTTCTCTTGACTCATGAATGAGAAGTTAGGCTCCAAAATTAATTATTCATTCACCTCCATAAGAGTAAAATGTATTCTGCTCACTTCGAGTCACTTTCAACAGTTATTTCAGTTCATCAATCGATAGAGTAAGATCCATGCAATAGTATGAAAAAAGAAACACTCATAATTAGGATTAGGGCTAAAACACTCTCCCCTTTCTAGGACTTTATCTACTTCAGACTACCTGTCCACAGATTTTCCTTTCTCAGTCTGCCAGCTTCTTCCCCACCACCACCCCAGGATGTCTGCGGCTTCCATCTCTCTTGTTGATGGATAGAGCAGGGTCAGGACTGTGGAGTGGATGGTCAAGAAGAAAAAGAGTTAAGGGAATCAGAAGTTTTTACTTGACTGGAACTCAGCTGATGTATTAGTTTTCTCTCAGTTACAGATATTTAAACCTAAAATCTGGATAATTTTGCATGTTCTTCAGATGCTCCCCACCCTTGATATATAACATTTGAAGGAAATTCCTATGACACGAGTGATACATTTTTTTTTGAGATGCTTCTTATGTTTCCATCATCAGCATTGGGGAATCCAAAGGTATGCAGCCTATTGAGAACACCTCAACTCAATTAATTCTTTGAAAGGTCTATGATTGCTCCAAATGAGCAATCTCTTTCAACATGGGTACATCTAATCTCAAGAAAACTCTTCAGAGCATTGATGCTGGTGTGGATGGAATTAAAGTTTCTTCCCACATAGTTGGTCTCTCTCTTCACTGCCACCACAGACATAAATATGTTCAGTTGATTCCCATTCTCTAACTGATCTCTTTGAAACCTTTCTCACATAGCTTGAGATGAGGAAGACAGAACTCCATTCCCATGGGAACTCACAGCACCTCAATGTTGTTTAAAAAGTAATGCTTAAATTTTCAGTTTTTTCAACCTCCACTTGTTACACTCTCAAGATGAATGAAGAGTTAAATGTTCACCTCTTAAAAGTCTCTCATGGATAGTCTAGCATATCATTTTGAATATGGTCATTTTTGTGATGATTTTTTTTTTTGCTCTCTTGAAGCTTGTCCAAATAAAGGGCCATGAGTTTCACTTTAACTCCTGCTCCATGAAATCATATTCAAAATAGGAAATTATATTCAAAAATAGGAAAATTTATATTCAAATTATATTCAAAAATAGGAAAATTTAACTTTCCTGCTCCGTGAAATTACATTCAAAATAGAGATGAAGAATCCATAACTTAATCAGCCAGACTCTCATGGGAAACAAATGCAATATATTCTAATGCTGATACAAGACTCCAAGAAAGACCTTCACTTGACTTCCTGGTAGGCTGTCTTTTTGGATCAATTGGCAGGTATCTTTATTGACACAGACAAATGTTTGTCCATTTAGGTCACTGAGATAACTTACAGGAGCAGAGATCCTACCTTGTATCAAGCTTTACTAAATTTCTAGATGCAGGCAAGCAAAAGGTTCAGGCAAACCAGAGACATCTGAGACATCAGTGGCAGTTCCCCAGATTCTGGTTTAGACTACATAAGATCTGTAAGTGATTTTCATGGGATTCCTCCTATAGAAGGAAGATTTTCAACATGAAATGACTCCAGGTAGTGGTAGAATCTACATAACAATCCCCAGGAAGCCATGTCTCATGGATCCTGGGTTCTATTTCTCTAGACAATACTGGGATAGGCCATAATACTAACTTCAGAGTTAAGGAGTTTTCTTCCTAATAAATAACATTAGGTGACGAGGAGATAAGACATGTTCACCTGCCTTTTCTTCTCCTTAGAATTCCCTCACTCCATAAAGGGAAGGAAAGGATCTCAGTCTATCTGCTATAACTCATTCCTCCCAGCACTCAATGTTAGAACATCCTAATGGTATAAAAAGAGTTACTTTAAAGACTAGCATAATATAACAAACAGAGATTCATGAGGATTATACAAACAATATATAACTCATGGCATCATTAGAAGTCCTCATTCAAAAATTGAAATGATGAGGTCCTCAAATAAAATGAATAAAGCAAAATATTTATATACTTATATAACGGAAAGGTATTAAATAACACCCTTAAGGCATATTTTTCTGCCCTCTTTGCTCTAAGTTGGCTTCATTCTCAAAGTCCACATAGTGGTTCCAGGAAGCTGAAAATTTACAGCTTGGTCACAAGATTCAATCTAGCAGAAAGAAAGAGTGGAGTCCACCTTCCAACTAGCTCAAACCAACTCCAAAACTAAATTGAATTGATTCTTAAGGTGTAACTTGTATCATGAGCTCTGAACCAGTAGCTTGCCAAAAGGATTGGATATCCTGATTGTTACAAAGCTACTTGTTCCATTCTTGGGGTGCCTGGAAGAACACTGAATGAAAATTCATCCAAGGCAAAATAAGGCATTGGTTCCACAATAAGATGGAGGAGAAAAGAACAAATTGCAAAACAACAGATACCTCATACATCTTCAGACAAGAATTGAGGGAAAAGACAAAGTAGGACAAGATAGGAAATAACAGGGTTTTTTTTTTTCCTGTCTTTTTTAGGAATGAATAGGTTTTTAAATTATAATATGGGTCATCTATATACCAGAGTTCACCACACATTTATTTTATGAGGAGTTTAAAAAAAATATATTGATGAGTCAAATAGACTTGAGTCTCTCTGGCAATTTGGCAGAAAAGGAAAAGGTAATAATGAGGCTACTGGGAAACTTAAATTTTTCAGAGACCCAGCCCTGAGCTTTCTCTAACATCTATATTTTAGAACTTCTACTTCTACCTCTTTTTTTTTTCCATCTCTTTCTACTCCTCCAGCTACTATTCAATATGTTTTGAATGTATTCTTCAAAGTCTAGAGAAACCTGTGGCTTTTCAAGAGGATTTTTAAAATATGTAGATATGCATGGTGTCATTAGCTTAACCTCAGATTTCTGCACTCTCTCTCATCAGTAAGAGTTAGAATTGTATTTTGCTCCTTGTTTTCATTTTTGTCTACTTCAATGCAACAACAGATGCATTTCTTAGATATGCTAATGAAGTTCTCTTAAGAGAATTTTCCAACACAAGGTCAAAGAGAAATTTCTTCAGTGTGGATGGAAAGTTCAAAGTTATTCAAGGATGGGTGGTGCAATGGTGGCTTAGTGACAGAGTTTTCTCCTGCCATACCAGAGATCCGGGTTCAGTTCCTGGTGCTTGCCCATGCAAATTAAAAAAAAAAATTCTATTCAAGGATAAAAATTTGCTTAAATACATCCTGTGAAAATATTTAAAAGGAAAAGTCCAGTAATCTATTTTCTAAAAGATTTGTTTCCTACTGTATTTAATCCATAAAAAAAGTCACAAGGGCAGGTAATGGTGGCACAGTGGCAGAGCTCTTGCCTGACATGCCAGAGACCTGGGTTCACTTGTCGGTACCTGCCCATGCCAAAAAACAAACAAAAAAAAAAGAGTCACAAAAAAAATCTAAACCAGAGAAAATTGCTGAAGAAGAAAGGTCTTTGTAAAAGTAGCGAGTGCATTTCAACATCAGCAAAATTATACATCAGGTACAGAAAACACATGGTCAGTAGAGAGTATCAGCTGACAGGGCCCACTGGTTGACATTTACTTTGTCCAATGACCCAAGGCCAGGATCTGAGCCTTAGGGTGATGATAAAACTGGAAAGCAGAAGATGGACTAAGAAAACTAAGCTCACAAAATACTATCGCTATGACTCATGACTGCTGTCCCCACAGGAAGCCTCTTCTAATTCCATGCCAAAATCTGGAATCAGCACTTTTTTGTCTTCTGCTTAAGAATCTTCTCATATAGCAAAGCTTTCATTGCTTTATATAATATCAATAGATAATATCAATACATTTATTTGCAATAATTGAAATAGATATTATTGGAGATTTTAGAGGAGAGACAGAGGAGAAGGCTTTATTTTGCATGCCCACAGTAATTCATGCAAAACATCTCTGTTAGACATGCCATTTCCCCAAATTTATCTTTCTCATGTCTGAAAAAAGAGCCTCTCCCTCCCCCTGACTTCTCCCTTCTTGCCATCTCTCTGTCCTGCTGCCTCAAGGATTTTGACTTCTAACTTTTCTTAAGCACTGCAAATTTGAGCTCTCCTGTCTGTAACCTCTGAATGGCATGTTCCACTTGTGAACCACTTAATACTTCGTTCAAGAATGGAAAAGGCCATTATAGTGAGGAAGCCTCTGTGCTGAATAACAACCAAAACCTGATCCTCCAGTCACCAAAACCCATCCTGCCTTAAATTATAGTGAAGATGTTAACAATTTACTGTTGTTTTGCTATAGATCTATAAAGCTGAAGGTTGATTTACAGTGTGAAATATAACTGTCAAGAGACTAAGCCATTCATTTCCCTTAGCCAGTACTTTCTCTCCCTCCATGCAGATCCAAATAAGAAGCCAAATTATACTCAGGTTTCTTGGTAAAAACAGAATTAGAGAAATGGAGCTTACTTGCATAAATTGAATATTCCATAGAATATATCGTTACATGCATGATCTCATTTAGGCAATACAAAAAACAAACTAGCAATTAGGGAGTTATTATCTCCATGGCTTAGATGAGAACACTGTGAGGATAAGCACAGAGAAGCTGAGTAATTTTCCCAGGGCCAGACAGCCAATCGCCCAGAGTATGAAACCAAAAAAATCACCTAAATATTATGCTCTGCTTTGCTGCCTATTTACTAACATGTACCAGAAAGTGGGTAAAGCCCCAGGGACACAGTAACACATATCGTTGTTTACAATAATTCTGTCTTTCCCATCTTCTGATAAGCTCTTTAGGGCACTCATTCATGATTTGCTCAAAATGTGGCACATATTGAGCACATATAGGAGATATGGAGAAATAAATGAAAGAATTTTTAAAACATCCGTTCATCTCTGCATGCCACAAATATAGCCTAAATTCAGATTGGTGCATCTGTTTGTCTCAAGGATGGAGCATTTTTGCAGACTGACGACTTTCCTCTCTGAGTTTTAACTCCTGAATTCTAGGTGTGAACTCCGCTTGAGAATGAGCCACATAACTGTGGGTCCCTAAAGTCCCCTAAGTAGAATTTAACATGAGAGCACACTTGTGCTTGATCTCCTTCCCTTGAGTCTCACTTCCCAAGTTGTTAGTTGTTTTTTTTAGGGACCACTTCCCTAGATTTTTTACATCATGTCCACATGAAGCTTAATCTCAGGGTCTGGTTTTAAGGAATGCACCCCAAGATACCATCCCTTTTTTATAAAACACATTCTCTCATTAAACATTTTTAAATTAACTGTTCTTAACTGATTTTGAAATGTTAAATTGGCCAGATCAGTCTTGATCTTCTTGTTTCCAGTACCAGAAATATCTCATGTCTAAATTGCCTTTTGCACATATCTAACTGTGTCCATTATATACTGACTTCATAATTTCACTTGGGAGTTGGGGTGATACCTTGACCCTGTTCCTATAGTGTCTTGTGACCACTCATTTTATCCATGTAAAAATGAATAAACACTCTTCAGCATTTTATGCATTTTTTTCATGCATTTTTTTTCTTCATAATAACCTGCACTTAAACAAGACAATGATTATTCTTCCCATTTTGAGGTTGAGACACCTGAGATTCAAGGGGAAATTGTCCAAACATTCATTAGGGAGCAATGGGGCTCAGCTCAGGAATCCAAAGCTTCAGATTCCTAAACTGGTGCTCATTTACACATTTGTCAGTTACTTCTGGAGAATATTTCTTCACATACTAGAAGTCATTTTGGTAGTTCTTACATTTGCTTAGTAATCTCTTAACTCTTTTCTTAGTAATCTCTTAACTCATTGCAAACAAAGCAATGATGCTCCACGGAACATCAGAGCAGCCTGGGACCATTTTAATCTACACTTATGTTGCAATTCATTATATATGCATGCAAAAGCTCCCTGCTGTTATTTGTATTCTAAGTGAAATCAGGGCTACATTTCCCCAAGGTTTACTTCAGACTGCAGCCACACCCAGACACCCTGCAACAGTGTATGAATGTGTTTTCAAAGAACAGTATCTTTTTGGACCAAAAAACAGTGTTTGGAGCGTCAAAAAATTCCTTCTGTTGAATATTACCTTCTGAACTAAATCAGGTTACTGTGACCTCACACCCTAGTATTTTCTCATTGCTCAATTTTTCTCAGAAGTCACCCATGGCAGAGAAAGAAGAAAAAAATCCACATATTTTTAGCTGCAAAATATGGATGTATCTTGGCCTTAAAATATTCTGATATGTTTGTTAATCTTTTCTCACTTCTTATATTGAAGTTCAATTTTATTATCCTAATTTAAAACTACAGATTTGATAAAATAATCATGGATTACATTATATTAAAAACAAACTAATTTAAGAGCACATAGGAATATAATGATGCTTCTTAGTATTTTAGAACACATTATCTCAATTAGTCACTGCAGATTTTAGTTTAATTGTGCATATCCTAAAATGTGGTCTTTGATACATTTCTTTTTTTTTGCCTGCGTAAGCACTGGAGAGAACACTCATTTTATCCATGTAAAAATGAATAAATTCTGCTCAGAATATTAGGCCATTTTTAGAAGTAATGTTGCCCTTTCTCTCTGTACACTTTTCTTTGGCAACAAGAAAAGTGTTGCTTGATTGAGGACCACAATTGTCACTAGAAAAAAATCCACATCTGTTCTCTTGCAAAAGACAAGTTGAAAAAGCTATATATTTCTTCCTGTCCTAATAGGAATCTCCTGAACTATTTTAGTCCTTGATGAACCATTACAAATAGCACTAAAGCAATGTTGGAGTTATCATATAAAACTCAGACTTAACCAATGTATTGAATTCAATCCCACAAATATTTGTTGAGTTCTTACTGTATTCTGGGCTCTCTTTCAGACTCTAAAATTGTGGTAGGGAATAAATTGAAGTCTAGACTGTCACTTTTTTTTTAAGAATAAAAGAAAATATACTATCAGATGATAATTTTTATTAAAAATCAAGTCAGATAAGAGAATAAGATGTAATAATGGATTTTGAGAGAATTTATATAGAATGGGCAGAGAAAACTTTATTGTATAGACTCAAAAGAATGAGTAAGCTGGTCATTAGTATATTTCATCTAAGTGAAGAATATTTCAGACAGAAAGAAAGTACAAATACCCTAAGGCGTAAATATGCATGGCATATTTAAGGAATGCTGGAAGCCATGGCAACAGCAGTGTGAGAAGATGAGGATACAGAAATGCAGAGAATGTAAGAATTAAAATGGTAGCATAAGAGGTTCCAGGGTATCATTTCCCTACAGAATCTTAGAACTAGCAAAAACTGGCAAAGCTATCATCCTCATTAATGCCTGAAAACAGTTAAAGGGTTGGAGTGACTGGGAGAGTGCTGAATAAACAAAAACAAAACAAAAAACACAGCTTTAAAAACAGTAGGAGAAACTCATAGCACCTTGCTGGCCCCTCCCCGGCCACTGTCACAGAGTACTGTGGAGCCAGGTTGTGCTCTGATTGTGGGTCCCTAACAGAGTTCCAGAGGAAGCAGAGCGCATAATGGGGTACCTGCCAATCTATCAGATGGCAACCTGTAAAACTGAACCAGGAAACACATCTCTAGTTCACTCGCTCAGAACTTGCTTTGTGGACAGAAGCAGCTTGTGGATAAATAAAGCAGTGTTAGAAACAATTAAGGCAAAGTGTCTTGGGGCTTTAGGTCATACAATAAAGCACCCAGGATGGGGAGAGAGTCAGTATCATAGGGAGTAAAGAAGGTATTCACATTATATAAACTGTGGAATTCCTATGGTCATGAGCAAGCATAAGTTCAGGACAAGACTCAGATAAGATGGAGAGGAACTTGACCTTCAGCTTGGGTTAATAGGAGGAAAAAAGTCTGAAGGAGACCATAAGCCAAAGCAGAGCCAATTTTCAAAGACTATGAAAGGTGTTTTGTTTTGTTTTTTTGCTCTGGTTAGTTTGTTTTTGTTAGCTTCTGGAACTCGAGAAAATCTCTCTCATATCACTAGCAGGATAAAAACTTAAGGATAGGGAACTCAGGGACTAAAACATTTAGTAAACATTTTAAAATATTAAAATTTGCAGTGTACCAGAAAAGGTTGCAAGACAAAGAAACATGAAATGACCTACCCAAAGGAACAAGGTAAAAATCCAACAAACAGAGCAAATTTAGGACTTACATGACAAAGACTTGAAAGAAATGAGCCTCAATATGCTGAAGGATATAAAGAAAAACACAGAAAGAGAACTAAAGGAAATTAGGAAAACAATGAATGAACATTATGAGAGCTTAAAAAAATAAATAGACATTTTAAATACGAACCATACAGAAATATAACCATTCAAGACCTGAAACTAAAATGAAAATTTCCTTAGAGAGTTTCAATAGCAAACAGAGCTGGCAGAAGACAGAGTCAGTGAAATCAAAGACAGGAAAATTGGAAAGAATCAGGCTGAGGAGCAGAGAAAAAAATAATTTTTAAAAGCTAAAGAACCTAAAAGATCTATAAGACACCACCAAGCATACCAACATGCTTGGAAGTCCTAGAGAAAAAAAAGAAAAGGGGGCAGCAGGAATATTCAAAAAAAAAATGGGGGAATATTTCTCCAATTTAATAAAAGACATAAATATGTATTTTCAAGAATACTCATGAACCTCAAATAGGATAAATTCAAATATTACTATACCCAAACAGATAGGATCCAAACTGTGGAATGCGAAGGACAAGGAAAGAGTTGTGAAAACTACAAAATAAAAACAACATATTCTGCACACAAAATCCCTAAAGATTCCATGCTAATTTCTCATCAGAATTCACTGAGACCAGAGAGCTGTATGGTGAATTATTTAAAGTGCTGAAAGAAGATAATTCCCAACCAAGAGTTTTATATCCAGCAAAACTGTCTTTCAAAAATGAGGGCGAGATTAAGACATTTCCAGATCAACAAAAGTGGAGCATGATTGTGACCACTAGCCATTCCCTACAAAAAATGCTAAGAGGATCTTCAGACTGAATGGAAAGGACACTAAACAGTGAATCAAAGCAGGATAAAGAAAGAATAAACCCCATTAAAAGGAACTACATGGATAACTACAAATGCCAGTATTATTTTACTATATTTTTGGTATATAACGCCACTTTTCACTTCTTACAGGTTCTTAAATACAAATGCATAAAAAGTAATGGCAAATCTATGGTTTTAGGCAAACAATATATAATGATATAATTTGTAACAAGTACAAAAAAATGGGTGAAGGGATGGAGATATATATAAAAAACGTATGTGTTCATACATAAGCACGATAAGCACAAAGAAAGATATGAAAAATATATGAAGAAAACAATGAAAAGGGACACAAAATAATACAATACAAAAAAATCAAATAAGTATGAAAATAAGCATTAAGAAAAAGATTGAAGGACACCAAAAGTATAAGACTTACAAAGACAAACAGAAAAAATGGCAGAAGAAAGTCCTGCATTATCAGTAGTAATTTTGCATGTTGTTCTAGTTTGCTAGCTGCCGCAATGCAATATACAAGAAATGGAATGGCTTTTAAAAAGGGGAAATTTAATGAGTTGCTAGTTTACAGTTCTAAGGCCGAGAAAATATCCCAATTAAAACAAGTCTACAGAAATGTCCAATCTAAGGCATCCATCCAGGGAAAGATACCTTGGTTCAAGAAGGCTGATGAAATTCAGGGTTTCTCTCTCAAGTGGAAGGGCACATGGCAAACACAGTCAGAGTTTCTCCCTCATCTGGAAGGGCACATGGCGAACACGGCGTCATCTGCTAGCTTTCTCTCCTGGCTTCTGGTTTCATGAAACTCCCCGGGAGGTGTTTTCCTTCTTCATCTCCAAAGGTCGCTGGCTGGTGGACTCTTGCTTTGTGGTGCTGCAGCATTCTCTGCTCTCTCTGAATCTCCCATTCTCCAAAATGTTTCCTCTTTTATAGGATTCCAGAAACTTATCGAGATCCACCCAAATGGGTAGAGACATGTCATCACCTAATCCAGTTTAATAACCACTCTTGATCAAATCACATCTTTGGGGAGATGATTTAATTACAGTTTCAAACATACAGTAATTGAATAGGGATTATTCTACCTTTATGAAATGGGATTTTGATTAAAACATGGCTTTTCTAGGGGGCACACATCCTTTCAAATCAGCACACATGTTAATGGATTAAATTCTCCAGTCAAAAGGCAGAGATTGGCAGAATAGATTAAAAACGCATGACCCAAATATATGCTGTTTACAAGAAACTTACTTTAAATTCAAAGACACCAGTATGTTGATTGAAAGAATGGGAAAAAAAAACATACAATACAAACTAAAAGAGACTGTGTAGCTATACTGCTGTCACACAAACTAGACTTTAAAACAAAAAGCATTATGTGAGACAAAGAAGGTCACTACATGCTGATAAAGGGAACAATTCAACAAGAAGACAGAGCAATTATACATATATGTGCCTAACGGCAGCCCAACAAATTATAGGAAGCCAATATTGACAGATCTGAAGGAAGAAACAGATAGTTCCACAGAAATTGTAGAAGACTACAAGATACCACTTTCACCAATGGATAGAATATCTAGAAAACATCGAAAAGGAAATAGAAGACTTCAATGAAACTATAAACCAACAAGCCCTAACAGAAATACTTCCCCAACAGCAGCAGAAAGCAGATTCTTCTCTAGTGCACATGGATCATTTTCAAGGATAGATCATATCTTAGTTCATGAAATAAGCCTCAATAAATTCAAAATTTTGAAATCATACAATGTATGTTATCCAACCACAATGGAGTGAAGCTAGAAATAAATAACAGAGGGGAAAACGGAGCATTCAAAAATATGTGGAAATTAAACAATTCACTTTTAAGCAACCAATTGAACAAAGAAGAAATTGGAAAGGAAATCAGGAAAAATCTTTAGGCAAATGAAAATAAAAAAGTTTACCAAAATTAATGGAATGCGAATTTATAGCTTTAAATGCATATTTTAAAAAAGAGAAATTTCTCAAATCAGATACCTAACCTCCCATCTGGAAGAATAACAAAAAGAAGAGAAAACTAAACCCAATGCAGGTAAAATTAAAGAAATAACGATTAGAGTGGAGATAGATGAAATATCAAACAAACCAATTAAAGAATCAACAAAATCAAAAGTTGATTCTTTGAAAAGAATAAAATCAACAAAATTTTAGCTAAGCTAAGAAAAGAAGAGAGAGGACACAAACAACTAAAATCAGAAATTGAAAAGAGACATTACTACCAAATCCACAGAAATGAAAAAGTATGTAAGAAGACATTATGAATAATTGTACACCAACAAATTAGATAACCCAGATGAAATGGATAAATTCATCAAACACACAAACTCCCTATACTGACTCAAGAAGAGCCAGAGATCTCAACAGATATCAAATAGAGATTGAATCAGTAATCAAAAACCTGCCAACCACAAAAAAAAATCAAATCAAAATAGATCAAAAACCTAAATATGACAATGAAAAAATGTAAAACTGCTAGAAGAAGATATAGGAACCCTCCTCGGGATCTAGCGGTAGGTAAGGATTTCTTAGACTTTATACTAAAGGCACAGGAAACAGACAAAAAAAAATACATACCTGGGACTTCATCAAAGTTCAAAACTTTTGAGCCTCAAAGGTCTTCATTGTGAAAGTTAAAGAGAACATATTCAATGGGAGAAAATATATTTGGATACCACAAATCCAGTAAGGGTTTAATATCCAGAATATGTAAAGAAATCATGCAAAGAAACCACAAAAAGGCAAACAACACAATCTTTAAATGCCTAAAAGACTTGAATAGACATTTCTCCAAAGAAGGTATAAAAATTGACAAAAAGCACACTAAAGTATGTTCAACATACTCAGTCACAAGGGAAATGCAAATCAAAACCATACTGAGATAGACATCATTTCACACCCACTAGAAATGCTAACATTCAAAAAATGGAAAGTGACAAGTGTGTGAAAGGATGTAGAAAAAAACAGGCAATTGTTCATTGTGGGTGGGAAGGTAAAATAGTGCAGCTGTTGTGAAAAACATTTTGGCAGTTTCTCAGAAAGTTAAGTATAGAATAACCATATGACTTGGCAAGCCTCTTCTAGGTGATGTACACAAAAGAATTGAAAAGTGGGACTTGAAAAGGAACTTGCATGCCAATGTTCATAGTGGCATTATTCTCAAATGCTATTATCAACGAATGAATGAATAAACAAAATGTAATATATACATACAATGCAATATTATTCAGCTGTAAAAAGGAGTGAAGTTCTGATACAAGTTACAACATGTATGAAACTTGAAGACATCATGTTGAGTGAAAAAACTGGACATGAGAGGAAAACTATTGTATTATTTCACTAATCTGAAATAATTAGATTAAGCAAATGCTCTAGTTAGAAATTAAAATACAGGTTACCAGGGGTTGTGGTGGATACAGATTATAGGGAGTTAATGCTTATGGTACAGAATTTCTGTTTGGAGTGGTGGAGAATTTTTGTAATGAATGGGTTTTGATAGCACAACCTTGTAAATATAATTAACACCACTGCTATATATTTGATTCTGGATAAAAAGGGAAATATTCAGTTTTATATATATTGCCAGAATAAATTTTTTTTTTAAACCACAGGACTGTAAAACACAATGAACCTTAAGTGAACTACGGACTATAGTTAAGAGAATGTAATAATATTGTTTCATCAATTGTAACAAAAGTACCACACTAATGCAATGTGTTAATAATAGGAGAAACTGGGCGGCTGCCGTGGCTCAGCAGGCAGAGCTCCAACCTGCCGTGCTGGAGGTCTGGAGTTCGATCCCTGGTGCCTCCTGCCCATATGCAAATTAAAAAAAAATAATAAAAATAAAAAAATAATAGGAGAAACTGTATGCATGAGGGGTGTGTGTGGAAACTCTATATTTTATGCATAATTTCTTTAAATCTACAACTGTTCTAATAAAAACTTAAAATAAAAAAGATTTGGTTAGCGAGGAATGGGGAATGTGATCATGTAGGATTTTAGAGAGCTCAGTAAGATCTTTGGCTTTTCCTTAGGGTGAAATAGGAATCGTTAAAAGATTTTGAGCTGAAAGCGATATCACATGGCTTATGTTTTACCAGAAGCCCTCTGACTGCTGGGATGAGAAGATACTGAAGGGGTAAAAATAGGAAGCAGGTTAGAAGACTATTACAATAGTTCAGGGGAGAGATAATGGTGGCAATGCAAAAGCTGACAGGTAATTTGGTGCAGGATATATTTTAATGGTAAGGCCAACAAGGTTTGCAGGTGGATGAGATGCGAGGTATTAGTTGAAAGGAGGAAATGAGAATAACATTATATTTACAATGTAACAGAATAGAGTTGCCTTTTCAGCATTCTTGAATACTTGGATAATTTGATAACAAATTTTTTTTTTCATTTTGCAACTAAATTGTGAGCACCACATAGGGACCTAGGAGAAAACAATATGTCGATATGGTTTCACTGTCAAAACTGATAAACCCGGCTTTAATATTTTTTATCACAATCATTTATATTCCTTCCATTTCCCGGATACTTGAAATGATCGAGTAACAATTGCTGTTATGATAGATGAATATGTATCACTTGACATCAATATGGCAGATGTGTGAACTCACAGCCGCTGTCAGGATACAATAGAAAGAGCAGCAAAATCTTACCAAAGCTTTATCTAAAAGAAGCCAAAAAGATTTTGCGATTTGCACAGGTTAGAGAAAGAAATCTTAAATTCAGGGAACAAAAATGAAAATAGCTAGTTGTTTTGCAATGTACAGACTCACTAAGCATTAGTTCATTGTTAGGCTGCAAAGAATTGTTTTGGGTTCATATAAAATAGAAATTTATATCTCCTCCCTAGTCTACTGATTGATTTTGAATGCTATTAAGCTCTAGGTTCACAGGCAAGAAAAATGAGTTGTTTCTGTAAGAGTCATCACTGCTGAACTATCTTTAAGTTATTCTGGACATCACACACAAACAGCAGCACTTTATAAGACAGTAAGACACATTTGCATCTAACTGCATTACTGATAAATTATGCTGAAAAAAATCTTTTCCTCAGACATATTTCATTCAGAAAATTTGATGGTAAATGATAAGCAACAATTTGGCAATGATGATGATCCCTTCCTTATTCCTTATCCCTTAAGAATTGCTTAAGTTGAACATTGAGATTTCTTTTGGTCCTTTATGGATATTTATTTTCAAAAGAACAAAACAGAATATATGCTTGATTGAGTTGTATCTCTTCTGTGATAGCTTCCACCAAAGCTAGCATCTTCTCTATGGCCTGTATCCAAACTCACCTTTCTTTTCCTTATGTGGTCAAGAAGTTGACTGAAAAATGCAAGGAAAAAAGTTGGTGAGGCTATTTGAAGATTTTCCTATTTCACCCACAGAAAGGAGATTGCACTCATGAAATGCCTCATAATCTAGACAGAAAGAAGGAACAAAGTGTGAAAACTGAACTAAAAATACATCTCAAAGCATCTTTTTTTTTCTGTAAGGGAAACTAACTCTACACTATAAATACCAAAGTCTTTCTAGTTCTAAACATTATGATTCTAACAGCTATATAGAAATTTTTAAAAATCTAGTTGTCCTGAAGAAAATGTAGAGATTAACACTTTGTGCCTATATATTATGATTGGGAGTTATTTAATGAAAATCCAAAGATGTTCTAAATTATTTCAGCCTGTAAAAATATTTGTAAATGAACTTCAGAAGTAAATCCATTCATTCCAGACATTTTTGACTGATAAAAAATCAAAGAGAATAACTTCCAAGTTAGCAAAAATTGGCTGAGACTCCGCAACTGGCAATTGTCGGCAGATTCTCATTCCCTCCCCTATATTGTGAGTCTGGTTTTTGTGCAGCAAATCCTTTGAAGTCTGTGGGAGTTTTACATCCCTAAGAAATTTTTTCTGGTGAATCGAGTCTTTGCTTTTAGTGTTGAACTAAGGTATATTCATGCTCTATCTTCTGTTTTTCTTTATAGCATTGTAAAAAGCTGCATTTAAACAGTATAATTTAGGGGAAATATTAACCTACATGTTTACCAGCAGCAAAAATAATTATTCAACTAAAACAAAAACTACATATTATGCAGATTAACTATTTTCAGTATATAGAGCACCTAGGGAAATAGTATGTGTATATATATATATATACTCTCGGTCCCTCTCCCTCTTTCCTAGTTATAAGACTTTTAAAAAGTTAAATGATTTGAGCTCAAATTTTCCACATTAGTTTCTAGTCTTTTATAATGGAATTTCTTTTGAAGGCTTAAGCAAAATATGTCTAGCTATTTGTGAGTTATGTGAAAATAGAAGAAATATGCTTCTCCAATTATATATATTTTTTGCTCATATAAATCAAATGGGGCCAAGGTTATAAACTTCAGACTTAGAAAGATGAGAATCCCACTGAGGAAAGAAAATGTAGCCAAATTCAATGAAAATCTTCTAAGTGTTTTTTATTCATTAATATACAGCATTTAAAGAAAAGTGATTTGTGTATACCTAACAATACATGTTTGTCTGTATGTTTAAAGGATACAGAACTCATATCTTAAGGTACTTAGAGCACGTCTCTCTCTTTCTCTCTCTCTCTCTCTCTCTCCCACACATGTACCTTTCTTTGTTAAAGCCTAGAGAATTTAAGTGAAAGCACTGATTACAATATTAAAGGTAAGGTTACTAAAAATTCAAAAAATAGGAAATTAATAAATATTCTAAGATCAACATTAAGGGTATATATGTTTGTATGGTATATACGTGAGAAAAAAATTTTTAACCAAAAACATCACAATCATGTTTGGATTTCAGATCAAATTTTTTATTTCCTAACTTGTTGGCCTGTTGTCTGCTCTCATCCCAAATTAATTTAACCTTTCTCTACCTTCTCTCTTCTTGGTCCCCATTTCTAAACACTTAATCCACCTCTCCCTCCACTCCCAAAACATTATCTCGAGAAACCCTGTGCAGCAAAGTTTAGTAACATCTGCCACATGATTACTCTTGATGACCCAAGAAATATCAGTTTCCTCATAACTTTCAAAAGGAAGCATTGCCCTCTTTATTTGTACCTGAGATACATGGGAATGTTCAGCATTTTCTTTAGTCCCTATCTCCCTGCCCTGGCCTTCCACTCTCAATACCTCCAAAACTTTTACTGCTGTGATTTCATGAGCACCTTCCTTCACCTTTTGGTCCCCATTACACTGCCAAAGGCCAGCATCTCTTCATTTCCAACCTGCCTTACCATCATGACCTCAAACGCCCTGCTTCAAGTTTCTTCCTCTTTTCTCCAATCCATTCTGCACCTTGGTTTCTAAACACAGCTTTAACCATCTTCAAATATTTCTATTTGTTTTATTTCAGATTGTGACCTCTATATGGCCAAATAACTCAATTTCACCTCTAAATCTTAAGCTATGTTCTCAGATTTTACCAGCTGACCTATTGCCATGAAATGGGACAGAGACCTGGCTCCCTCTTCATTAATAATATTATTACTTCATGATTTTCTCTTGAGGAGTGTTTAAACCTAAGGCACAACATCTAAATATCAGTTTTAAGGAGTATTCCTTAAATATTTAACATATAAGCAGAAGAATAGGAAATTATTACTTCTAAATAGTAGAACAAGGTTACAAATATTTGTTTTTAATTCTATGTGTCTCTGTGCTGTCTAAGTTACCTGTACTTGGATTGCTTGTGAAATTAAATAAACAAATACAAGGGCGATGTGGCCATACCCTTCACTTTCAATGACAGCCCATTCCTCCAAAAGATAAATTTTCTACGTGCCCATCGTGTTACAATTCATATGACTATCCCTCCAGCACCTAATTTGTTTTCCTGCTTATAAAGTTATTCCCTGGGAGTCTCAGAGCTCATCCTGAGCCCTGGCCAATCTCACAGCTGCCAACTCTACCTACTCATAATTTAGTTATCTGGCATATTTTCATTCTGTGTTTCACATGCACTTATGGGTCTTTTATCAAAGCAAATCTGCCCGAATGATGATTTGTAGGTTTGCCACATCTTTGAGATAAGGCACATTGAACTATAATTCAATACTTTTTCCAAAACCAGATTAGAGATTACTTTTCGTTGGCCTTACCCCTGTCAACCACATTCACTTCTCCCCATACCTTCTAACGACCAGCAGCCCTCATGATCAAATTCACAAAAATAAGTACTTACATGTTCAATTTTTTTTGTTCTCTTTGCTAGATTATAAGTGACTCCAAGTCAAAGAAAGTTTTCTGTCATGAAATAAACTTAATTAAGGGGAGCAAAAAACATTTCTACAGGTAGTAATGAAGTCTCATCATACCTTCTTCAAAATACACTCACTAGTTTCATAAGCAAATTTATTCTTTCCCGAACTCAACCATTTCAGCAGGGTTCTCATCTGGGGAAATATGTTTTCTATTTTCCCCCAATTTTTAAATGAAAAGAACTTTTTCTTTTACTATATGGGTTCTCAAAAGTGAGCATTCCATTTCATATTATGCATGGCAAAGCGCAGTGCAAGTTCTATGATTCACAAGCAGGGTTTTGCATTCTGGTCCCCAATTCAGATGAGACCCACTCATCACTCTGCAAAGGTAGCATTAGCCAGAAGGAAACTCCTCAGGCTGCTTGAAAGAAACATACCAGAACCTCATAGCCAAGGGAAGAGAAGGAAAGCATTTCAAAAATGTCTCGACAGTACCAAACAAAACTGTGAAGAAAGGACAGTCTCTAAAAATTGGACAAAAGAAAAATGCAAATTAAGAAAGCCACATTTTCCATTTTAGCAAAGCTAAAAGATACACCCCATCAAAAGTATTCTCCATCGAATAAGAACATTAAATTATCCCAGGAAAACTTATGAAGTCTAGGATTCCAGCACAATAAACCAGAAGTTATTTACAAACAAAATAGTTCACTGTACAGTTACAACCTAGTCATTATAGAATCAGGAGGCAACTTTCATATCCTTTCACAAAGTCTAATAAGTGGATCTCATTTTTAATCATCACAGTAAAATTTCAGAGGACAAGAGGGAAGACCGTCTTGCTCCAGTTTTCCCTGCTTTCCGTGTTCCATCCACACTGAAAGTCTTTTAGTTCTTCTAATGCACTGTGCCTTTTTCACCTCAGAGCCAATGAATTTGCATTTCCTTCTGCCCAGAAGGTCCCCCCAACTAGCCCTGGTAGCTTAGAGCAGGGTAAACTGGTGGTAGTGGGGCGACAGTGTTGGATTCTGGATGTTTTGAACGTAGAGCTGACAAGATTAACTGACAGATTGGATGTGTCATCTCAGAAGTCACATCCTGACTCCAAGGAAGTCCTGACGAGATCAATTGAAGGATTGGCTCTGTCATGTTAAAAGTTACAACCTGACTCCAAAGAAGTTTTAACTTCAAGTCAGAGTGGAATAACATGTAAGGCCAGGTTAGAATACAATTCCGGGGGACTTGGCACCTGTCCATGTAAACACGGTGCACCTCTTCAGTGTCTGTCTTTATATTAGTTTTTGGTTTGTTTTGCTTTTGTTTTCTTGCATGGACAGGCACTGGGAATCAAACCTGGGTCTCCAGCATGGCAGGAGAGAACTCTGCCTGCTGAGCCACTGTTGCCCGCCCTATAATAGTTTTTACTCATAACCCCAACTCCAAAAGTAGTGCCTATTATAAACCAGTTGCCTAATAAATACTTTTTGAAATGATTCAACTAAAAAGTACAGCATTTGTATATTTCTTTACTTCTACCTATACACCCTCTTTCTTGTTGACTTGATAACCTCCTATTCAAAACCTAATTCAAATATCACTCTTCCTGAAGTCTTTTATTTTCCCTTCTTCAAGACAGATTGAATCACCCCCTCTTCTATGTTTTTGTATTCTGTAATATTACATTTATTGCCATATATTATAAAATTTACTTCCCTAGTGGAGTGAAAATGTTTTTCAACAGATATGCTTTTAGCATACAAGGATATCTAATAGCCAAAAGGTTTGTATTTCTGCGATGTAATAAACTCTTCCCAACACCCCCAGGCCTTCAGATTATTTGCTATATGCAAAATGAGTTGAAAATGATAGCAAATGATGTATTCAGTATTGACAATAAGAGACACTCTAGGTATTTACCTAAATGATTACATTTCAGTTTGCAAAGATGATATGATTACAAAAATTAGTATCACCTTTTGCAAATAAGAAAACTGAGATTAATGTACTTGCCCATTTACAAAGCTAGAACGTATCAGAGCCAGGATTCATGTTCAAGTATAGAGCTTGCCACCCAACAACCTCTCTGCTCTTCTGCCTCTCTCAAACAAGAAAGTCAAGTTCCATGACTGACCTTAGAGCAGAGAAAAGAAAATAGACACAAGAGATTAGATCTAAGTTAAATCAAGTGTTCAAGGACAATAAGAACTGAGCACCCAAACTTAAAGCCAAAACTGATCATGTTGACTTATATCTCCCAGAAATTTTAAAAAATATTTGAGGCATTAAATTGCCCGTGGCTCATGATTTGAGGGCCTGTCATCCATTTAATTTCATTTTCAGAAACAGGATGTGTTCAACAGACACACGAGTTGCATTCATTTTCATGTGCATCTCTTCCAATAGACTTCAGCTTCCCTGAAGGAACCTCCTCTACCTTTTCACTTTTGCAGCCTGCTCTTTTGTTAAGTATAATGGAATAGTGCCACTCAAGTCTTCCTCCTCTTACAGGGGAGTCGACTCAAACGCCAAGAGATTAAATTACGAGACCATGATAATGTAGTTAATTTTTAGCAGGGAAGGTGCAGGTGCCGAGATTCCTGCTCTACTGCTTGTCATCATCCATCACATTTAGAATCACAAACCAGAGTAATAAAAGGAAACTTGGAAACAGGGGGGAAGGGAGAGAGGCAGGTTCAGTTACAAACCCCATTTAGTAGAGAAGCTCCTTCTTACTGAGGCTGCAAAGTATGTGTCATCTACTGAATGGACACCATTTCAATCTAATAGTGCTTTATAATCTTCCCTCTTTCCTGCTCATTGATTCTCCCATTCAAATCTGGCATTTCATTGGGACAGTAATGTCATTTGCATTCCCCCAAATTTCCATTTCCTAGGTGTAATAGAAATAATCTTCAATATATAAGATTTTATTGCCCATTACTAAATATTTGGTTAGCATTCCTCCTGAGGTTGACACATTCGGAAAGCAGAAGCCAAGCTTTCTATAACCAAGAAATGAATTAACCAACAGCAGAAGCAGATAAAAATTGAAGACCAATAACCAGATTAACTGCAGTAGATTCTCAACATGTAAGCATTTTACAAATACAATATCAAGTTCTGGCTACTTCAAGGACATACCTTACAAGTTAGGGACCTGTTTCCCAATATCTACTGCCTCCAAAGCTTCTCTACTTCATCCCATCCCCCTTCCAAACATGACCCCTGATATTCTTGGGGAAATTTCTTCACTTGCTTTTTTTTTTTCCTAATGAATAAACTTTCAGTTGTATCACCCTCAACACCAATTATTTGCCTGAACCAGGTTAGATGTTTTCTACAAACAGTACAGGCTAAATAAAATATAAGAGGCTTTTTAATGTGCTATCACTTCCATGCAGACCTTTCATTTTATGTGTGTGATCTGCAGATGATACATTGGATGATGAATTTGTTTGTGTCCTCAGCTGACTTCTGAGACTCTCTGGCTACAACCCGGGATCATTTATCTCTATCATATAGTCTTCAGTCTGATGTATTGTGTTTGTGTCTTCTGGTAGGACTATTTGGGGAGCAATCTTGAACATTTATTTTCCTAAGCCCTCTTTCCCTGTTGTCTGGATTTGCTGACTGTGTAAATCAGCCTGTTCAAGACCTGCCACCAAATTAGTCCTGGGGGAAAAGAAGGTTCAAAAGCACTTCTGAGAAGATGGACATTGTCATTAGTGTCCTTGACTGGGGCTAGTGCCTTATAGGTTCACCTCACAACCGCAGAAGAAATCCAGAACCACTACTCAAGGAAATGTCTGAATGAGCTGCTCCTTCCTCAACTCGAAGACATGGCAAGTTCTAATAAAGCTGATAACTTTGTCCTCAACATGCACCAGGAACTTTTAAACCTTAAAGACTATCAGAATAATTGAGAGAGACTGTTAAAATGCAGATTCCTGGGACCCACTACCAAAACACAGAAAACAAAATGATTCTTAATGATGATTACACATCTTAATAACAAGTCGCCATGTTGTTTTGAAACAGATGGCCTTTGGACTGTACTGTGAAAACTACTGGCTTTCCATCTGTGCTGCATTCCACTGTTTTTATTTGTTTTGCATTATTATTCCTGTGAATCGATGAAGATTCACTAAAGACTTTCTTTTCCAAATAACTAGAAAAGAATGCTGAGGAGAATCCATTTTCAAGATACATTTCTCACTCTTAGTCACTTCAACATATATACTGGCGATAACTTGTTTAATGTCCCTTACTTTTGAATGTTACTATTACTGCACAATTGTGCCAATAATTATCATAGCCTAGCAGGTAAATTTTTAAAAGAGCATTCTCCAATCATACTCTAGAATGTAACTTTTTTAAAAAAAGAGTATTAACTTGTGTACTAAAGCCCAAGAAATGATCACAATATAGAGTAAGCCACAGATAAAAATACATAGTAGGAATATATTTGCCAGGAAGAAAAAATAAATCCAAAAATCATAAGACATTGAGAAACAATGATGTAACAATTTGGCCTTTCCCTTAGATGATAAGCTGACCTCAGTCTTATACTCTTTGATTAAAACTAGATAACTTCTTGAAACTTATTTTCTGTTCTCATATTTTATCCAAGTCACTAAGTCAAGAGATATAAACAGTGAGACAAAGAGTAATTGCTCCAATACTGAGATGCATGTCAAATCTTCCAGGAACCTCCAGAATTTACTGAGCCTGCAGGATAGCTTTTGTGATCTTTCTGTGTGAAATCCAGTACTATGTCAGCCTCCCAAGGTCTAAAGTTCGCCTTTCTAAAAAGAACGCAAGATTTATTCCCTTCAGCATTGAATGAATGAAAATGTGTTGTGCTGAAACTTCCCGAGAAGTAACTGCATTTACTATGGAATCGGCTATTGTTTATAGGCCTGATGAAAGCATTTGGCACTTAATGATTTCCAGACTATTTTAACTTTAAAAAAAAGAAATCAAGAAAAGAAGAAAATGACAGAGACCGAATGTTTTGAATGCTTAAAATAAAATATGGGGTTTCTACACACCTTACAAATAAATTAATGCAATGATTTGCCTTGGATGTTTTGAAAAATTTAAAGACTTGTTGACCTGTCTTTAAATGAGAAAAAATGAAACATGGGAGAAAGTGACTGAGAACGAGATATCAAAGTGGCCCTCTGAAATTCAAGTCTATGGCTATTAGCTCTGGTTTAATGATCTTTCATTCCCTCACTGTTAGTTTACCCAGAAATGTTAATACTCCCTATGAAATTTCAACCCTTGCTTCAGTCTGCTGGTTTATCAGCACTGTGAGAAGTAATGCATTCTGCTCAACAACCAATGAACTAGAAGCACCAAACAGAGTACATATTAACAAATGTATATTTTGAACAGTTACACACACATGCTATTGAAATTTATTATAATTAGGGAAAAATTAATTTTTATGATTTCCAACGAATTATTAAGGTATTTTTCCCATAACAGATGCAACCAATTTAAAACTGCTTTCAGAATATTTATTGCATGATAAAGTTAACAACTTACATGAGCATAATCCTTAAATCCCTTCATTACTGAAATTAGGTTATTTCTGAACTGAGAAAGCACACATAATAAGTTGCATTATAGAATTTCATCTTTTAAATGTGTGCTCAGATATTAAAAAACTGGCAGTTACGCTGGATGGAAATACTAAAGTTTCCATTTTATTAGGCAGGAAAGTCAATAGAAACTACCTAATTACTTTGACAAAAATTGTTAAGAAGTTAACGAAAAGAAAATTCTAGATACAGTGTTAGAGTCCGAATTCTTTTAATTCACCTTTTTTTTATTGCAGAACTCAAAGGTGTATAGAACTCTAAATGCAGAAACTATGAGGGCTCATTATTTACTACCTTCTGAAGTACCCAAAATAAAGTGAAAGCAAAACATTTTGGATTTCTTCTGGGGCTCTGTCTAGGTAACATTTTGGTAATAGCAAAATTTAACTTTCCACACCCGTCACTCTCCCTTCCTGCACTTCCCAAGTGCTGTCTGGTACCAGGATTCAGTGGATGCCTTCATATTCTACTCTAGTTTCTTCAAGATTCTCAGTTCAATGGCCTTCACAGAAATACTCTCTCCTACAATATCCTATGCTCCAAAATAACTTCTCCCTCCATCCTTTCTAATTTTCCAATCATCAGTATTCTTTGGATCTGACCCATCGTTTTGGCTATCTGGGATAAAATATCCATATTACTGAGCAGTCTTTTCAAATGCAAGTAACCTGATCAAGTAGTTTAAGCAAAAAGAGAAAATATCAGCTTCTTTTATTGGGAAATCCAAGGAGTTAAGTAACATTTATGCACCACTGGATCCAGAATTTCATATAATATCATTAAAAATGTCACTGTCACTCCTCTGTGTTTCATATATATCATTGCTTCACAGCTAGATTCTGTATATGAGCAGCAAACTTGATCTATAAAGCTATGATCTTATAAAGTACTTAGTATCCACAATCACTGAGGAGCCTCTCTCGCATCCAGCATCTGTAGCTTTTCCCCCCAAATGATGTTGATTGTTCTCCTTGGGTCATATCACCAAGCTAAAGAATCACCAATTCTAGTAGGATGAGGCTAGTGATTAGTCAGTAGGAATCAATTTTCCACTCTTTTGGCAGAAAGGGAGGTGTCGTGGGATTGATAAAATACAATTGGGTGAAGGGAAAGTACACCAAAGGAAAAGAAGAGCCATTTTGCTGTGTCCTACTGTGTCCTACTATGTCTTTAGCATAGTCATCATATGAGAAGTGCTTTCCTTCTGGAAGGATACTTAACGTTGAAATTATTTTCTAAAGACTGAATTTCCAGTAGTGTCACAGGAATATAGACAAAAGTTATTTTAGTAAAGGTGCCCTCCAGAATTCCCTAAAACAACAAAAATGTTAATGATAAAATATTTGATCTATTAAGTCCTTATTATGTGCCAATTATTTTTATAAGTAGTTCATAGGTATTATTTATTTAATCCTCAAAGCAACACTTTAAATTAGGTGCCATTGTTATTACCCCACTATATAATGATGAAACTGAAACACTGAGATTGTGTACCTTGCTCCAGATCATGACATTTATATATTTGAAACCCACTCTTATGAAAACCAAAGTGGTGGTTAACTCTGACTTAAACTTATCAACAATTGAATGAGGGCCTCATAAATGAAGACGTGCCAAGTGATCTGACTTGCAGAGACATCAGAGAATAAAACAATAATTCCACCAATTTTCATACTACCCATCAATAAAGCTTTGTTTTTTGGATTTTGAAGCATTTTAGAAGTTAACACAATATCATACCAAAGCAGGTGATAACCATTAAAATGCTTTTTGTTTTTCCAAACTAAGGTCATGGCAGATTCTTAAACTATAACGTTAAGTTAATGAATTATAATAAATAAATTACATCTGAAGTTAACTTCAACCATATATGAACTGTGTTTTAAATAATTATCTTTAGATGGTAAGGTCTTAAATGATTTTAATTTTCTTCAACCTTTTTTTAAATTGTTATAATCTTAAACAATAATGGGTAATCTTTATCAAATGTTGCAGATTGAATATATGCTTTACTTCTTTTGCCTCCAGAGACTAATCAAAACAACAGTGAACAAAGGGAACAAGAGAAGATCAAGAGGAACTAAATTTTAGAAACTAAAAATCAAAAGGAAAAGTTGTAATTTAATTGACAGAGCAGAGAATCCAGAACCCTAATTATTTGTGAAAAGGAAAAGTTGATAATTAAACTGATTCAAGCTTATATATCACTCAGATTTTCCCATCCATAGGAATCATATTTATATAACCATAATAATAATACGAATATTGCATATTGATCTTTCCAAAAATTATGATAAAATGTATTATGGAGCATGAGTGTAGTAGGAGTTAAGAGAAAACATAAAACTTTTAAAAGATCAAGCTTCAGAATCCTAATCATGCTTTTTAGAAATAGGTATATTGGAAGAGACAGCTCCAAAGGTTGAAAGTCACTGCTCCTTGAGAACCGTAACTGAAGCCTAGGATGAGAAAGAAGGTTGTTGTTTCTCAATTAAGAAAATTGTCTTATAGTATTATTTGATTTTATTAAATGGCATGAATTTTAAAATTATGAAAAAATAATATCTGTAAAGATCAAATAACAAAAATTGAACAAACTCTAGGGCTAAAGGGTTTGGTAGACTCAACATGCTGAAATTGTCCCAGAAAATTGTATCTATAAAGACTTTTAAAATATTTGTAAAGCACACCTTTAGATGATTATATAGAGGATGGAGGTAAAAGAAGGTCTTAAGCTACTGGATACTCCAGGAACATATATAGATCTACACAAATGCCTGGAGATTTTCCATACCTTAGAGATTGGAAACAAGGCCTTAGAAAGACACAAGTCAGGAAGTTACACCCACATAAACCTAGACTCGGGAAGATCTACATGCTTACAGGAAAGTGTAAACATGAAAAAAATTAATAATCACTAGTTCTGCTTTTCAGTTTACTTTTACACTTTTGACATAGGGAAAAAAGGTTTAAAAACTCTCCTTGGAGAATTCATGAGCCTTCTCATAAACTTGGGTCCCAAAGATACTATATTCACATAAATCTAAGCACTACAAGCCGAGAATTTTAATACACTCCTGGGTATTCAGTATCCCAGGCACCTGGCATAAGCAAACACAAAATCCTCCCTGAAAGAATTCACTTTCCTCTCAGGGCTTAAATCATTTGCACAGACACAGCTCCAACAAAATGAACTTGCAGTCAAAATCACAAAGAGACAAAGGCAATATCTCTCCATGAGCAAAACTGAGCAGAAACAATAAAACTAAATGCTCAGTGTCTTCAGATATTGTCATTATCTGATGCAGAATTAAAAATAAGTGTGTTAATGCATTTAATGACATTTATAAATAGATTGAAAATATGAGCAAGGAAAAGACTATCAAAAATGATCAGACAGAGTTTTTAAATAGCAACTGGAACTTCTACAATTGAAATATATAACAATTGAAATTAAAAACCAAATGAAAATATGAATAGCAGATTAGACATAGATGAAGAGAGAGTTACTAGACTGGAAGATATGTGGGAGGAAATTGCCCAGAGTGCGGTATAAAGAAACAAAATAATGAAAACTATGCAAGAGGCAAAAATATACACAGAAAAGAAAAGTGGATAACAAATGTCTAATCACCATTATAAAATAAGTTGCCAGTGGGAAAGGGCAGAAACAATGTTTAAAGAAAATAGCTAAGAGTTTTCCAGAACTGATAAAAGACACCAAACATGGAAAGTCCAACAAACCCCAAATAAAAGAAAATAAATATGGACATAGTTACATCATAATGAAAGTACAGGACTCCAAAGAAAAAGATATCAAAAGCCAACAGAAAAAAAAAATAAGATTACCCCCAAATAAAAGATAATTAAAGTGATAAATTTTCAACAGCAAAATTTAGCTGACTACTTAAAATTTTTTGAGGAGCACCACAAACCTTAATATTAAGCATATAGAGAGACAATCTAGATATATCTAGATCCCATTTCACACATTTTTGAAGTTTTTTGTATTTTGTTTGTATTACAAATTATTTTTTTAGCTCAATCCTCAGTTCTCTCCCTAAACCTACCAACTCTACCCTCAGAAGAAACTTTGATATAGAAAACAAAAGGTCATAGAGGCTACAAAAGGGCCAACAATTAATGCCTTGCTATCCAGGGCCAAGTCTAGGATGCAGACTGAAGCAATTGCATCATGCACAATATCTAAGGAGGTACTAAAAAATTTAATATTCATGACATAGTTTCTTGTTGTTGTTGTTTTGTTTTTTTCTGCATGGGCAGGCACTGGGAATCGAACCTGGGTCTCCAGAATGGCAGGTGAGAATTCTGTCCCTGAGCCACCATCACATCACCTGACAAATAGTATTTTAATATTATAATTTAAAAATCAAGATTAATGCAAACAATAAATAATAAACAAAACAATTATGTTTTAAATTTAAAAAGGATCTTATCTGCACTTTCAGAACCCTACCTCACCAGTCAATTAACTATGCTCCTTACCTCTTCCAGGGATTGGCAGTTAGCCTTTAATGGAAAGAAAAGAGAGATCAAGGTTTCATTTACCCCCTTGCAAGTTTTTGTCTCCTGCTGCTTGAATGGTGAGATTGGATTAATTTCACCTTTTGCTACATAATTTATCTTAACACTGGACAGCTAAATGGAGATATGGTTAGAGCATGAAGCAGGGGAAGAAAAAAGGTGGGTTACTCAGAAGTAACTCTAGTCAAAATTTTAATGGATTGTGATAGAAGAGGACCCTTGAAGTTCTGATATTGTACAGCCAGATAACACATGTAAAACAAACAAACAAAAAAGGACCCTTAGTCAAGTGTAAGATGTATTTTGATAATAAGCTTTTCTCTCTATTACCTCTTAAAAGTGATGCAGTGGCAGGATGTTTGAAAGGATAGGGATATTACTAAGACAAAGATGTAACTATGAACAAAGCGTTCAAAGAAATCAATGTCTATACATTAACTGAACACAGCGTAAAATAAAAGAGAATTTAGAGACTAAATACAAGAAAGAATGCAGTCTATACCAAAATAGTTTAGAAAAAAACAAATAAACAAACATCTACAATCCACAAACGCATCAGAAACAAATCCTGAGGAGGGAGAGAAATATAATTTCAAGAGTTATTGCATTAAAATGTTTTAAATGTCCAATTTTCAACAAAAATTAAAATGAATGAAAAAAATTAAAATTATGACTCCATTCAGAGAAGAAATTAACAAAAACTGCCCAGAGAAAACACAAACATTGGTCTTAAGAGATAAAGACTTTGAATACACTACCTTAAATAGTCTCAAAGAACTAAATGAAACCAGGAAAACAGTGTCTCAATAAATAGAAAATATCACTAAGTGGAAATTATAAAAAGGAACCAAAAAGAAATTCTAGAGCTGAAAATAGTAATACTAACTGAATAAAATAAAAGTTCACTGTAGAGTTTCCACAGCAGATTTCATCAGGCAAAAGAAAGAATCAGCAAGCTTGAAGACAGATCAATTGTCATTATCTTGTCAGAGGAACAGAAAGAAAAAAGAAGAATGAGGAAAAAGGAACAGAGCATATTTTAGCAACACATGCATAATGGGAGTCACATAAGGAGAGGAGAAAAAGCACGAGAGAGTAAAAATATATAAAGAAATAATGGCCAAATGTTTCAAAATTTTATTAAGGATATGAATCTATATATTCAAGAACTGAAATGAGTTCCAAGACAGATAAATACAAAGAGATTCATATCAAGACATATTATAATCAAATATTATAATCAAAAGACAAAGCCAAGGAAAATCATAAAAGGCAACAAAACTGTAGTGACATGTCACATACGAGCAATCCTCAATAAAATTAGCAGCCAATTTCTGAGGAGAACCCATGGAGGCTATCAGATAACAGGATAGCATATTTAAAGTGCTGGAATTAAAAAATGTCAACCAAGAATTCTATATACAAAAAAAAAAAAACTTTCAAAAATGAAGGAGAGGATTTCCGGGAAGATGGCTGAATAGAGTGGCTCAAGATTAGCTCTGCTCCATGGAAAAGTTAGAAAAGGAACAGGAGGGCAACTGAGGCAGCAATTCTGGAGTGCGGCTGACCCTGGGAGAACTTCTACACCACATGTGAGAGCACTGGTTGCAGAGGCCGAGGAATTGAGAGGCAGAAAGTTGGAGCCCGGTGCAGAGGTGTGGAGCCTGCAGGAATGCATGGATGGGAACCAGGGACTAGGAAGTAAACTAAGTTGTGTTTCTTGGGCAAGCTACCCTCACCAGTGCAGCCCTGTGAACAGCAACTCACTCCACACCCCGCATACCTAAACCCATCGCCCACTCCCATTCCCCACGTTCCGGGTGCCCCCACCCCACCAGACCCCATGCACATACCTGCCCCACACCCCACCCCAAGTGCAGCCCAATCCACCTCTCCTGCACCACTCACAAGCACTACCTCCCCTTCGCTGTTCCCTGCAGGCTGTTGCCAGTGCATAAAGGCTTCGGGCACTAACCTCCATACACAAGCTGCCCTTGCCCCCTGCCCATAGTATTGCACAGCCTCACCCCACACCCCCCACCAAGCTTGGTGCATCAGTTCATGGCACTCCTAGGCCCATGCCTGCACCCAGGCCCCCAATCAGCTCTGGGAACTGCACTTTACAGCAGCCCTAGAACTGCACACCCACACGACCCTCAGCCACACTTCACAGCTCTGATAAAGGGCTTACCTGTGCAGCTGGGTCACATGTGCCCCCAATCCATGAAGGCATAATACCTACTGCCACATCTCTATGCATGTGCACAAAGGGCCCCATGCCTTAGACCAGCACACACCAGGGTTATGCTCCCCCAGACTGGTGCACCCACACAGCTACATGCTCCCTGGCTGCTGGGCACCCATGTTCACAAGCATCATTGCAACATCCCCAACCTGCACCTATACATGCCCTGGAACAAATCACTGAACTGAGTGCCCACCCTGTACCCTGCTCCCTGCTGTACAGCCTTCCTGCAAACACAAGCCCTTAAACTAGTGAAAGAAATCAACTCCCAAAGTAAATCAATCAACATATTTACCTGCCATGAAGACAATAGAAGATCACTAAGCATATCACAATGCAGACAGATATAGCCCTCCCTAATGAGCAAATTAAAACACCAGAGGATACACAGACCTTGAAATAACTAATCAAAGATGTTCATACAACTATAATACAATAATTGGGATAACAAATGACATAAAGGAGATCAAGAAGACAGTAGAAGAGCAGAAAGAGGGATTTGAAAGAATAAATAGTAAAATAGCAGGTATCATGGAGATTAAAGACTCTGTTAATGAAATAAAAAGCATACTAGAGGCACACAACACCAGATTTGAGGAGACAGAAGAAAGAATAAGTGATATAGAGGACAGGATAACTAACTTTGAAGCCTCAAAACAGCAAATGGAAAAAAAAAATGGAAAAAATTGAATTAGATCTCAGGGAAATGATTGACAAAACAAAGCACACAAATACAAGAATCATTGGTGTCCCAGAAGGAAAAGAGAGGAGTAAAGGGCTAGGAAGATTGGTTGAGGATATAATGGGGGAAAACTTCCCAACTCTCATGAATATACAAGTCAAAGAAGCCCAATGAACTCCAAATAGTATAAATCCAAATAGGCCTTCCCCAAGATACATACTAATCAGTCTGTCAAATTTACCAAGATTATTGGTAAAGATAACTGCATAGGCTGATATATATGCAGTATTTTCAATTTGTGTGGTGGTTTGAAGCTGCATGTACCCCAGAAAAACTTGTTCTTAAATTTAATCCATGCCCATGGTTGTGAACCCCTTGTAAACAGAATCTTTTGATGAGACTATTTCAGTTAATGTGTGACACACCTACATCAGGATGGGTCTTAATCCTATTACTGGGGTCCTTTATAAGAGAATGAAATTCAAAAAGCAAAAAACAAAGCCACAGGAGCCATGAAGGGAGCAACTAGGAGATGCCACCATATGCATTGCCATGTGGCAAACTAAGGACCCCAGGATGACTGGCAGCCAGCCCCAGAATGTCAAAGTTTAGAGAAGACTGCCTTGAAGATGCTCTGATTTGGACTTTCCCAGCATTAAATGCTGACTAATAAATTCCAATTGTTTAACCTGCAAATGTCATGGTATTTATGTTGAGTAGCCTAAGAAACTGAAACAGTTTGTAACCTCTATTTCTATTATTTAGAAGACATCACATAAAATAATTATAAATATTTTAATGGTATACAATGTATAAAGATGAAATTCGTGATAACAGTATACAGTGCAGAATGAAGCTGTATAGAAGCAGAGTTTTTGTATCACTATTGAAGCTAAATTGGTATTAATTCAAAGAGAGTTTTCTAAGTGTAAGAGATTCATTACAATTCCCAAGAAACTACTAAGAAAATAATTTTTAATGTAGAAAAAAATGAAATGAAAAAAGAGTCAAATTAGGGAGCTGCAAAAAAATGAATTAAGCACAAAAAAGGCAGCAATTGAGGAACTGAAGAACAAAAAACATAAAATATAATAGACATAACAAAATAGCAAAAATTATTCCTTATCAGTACTTACTTTACATGTAAAGGGATTAAAATCTCCAATTAAAAGGCAGAGGTTGGCTGAATGGATAAAAAAAAATCCTTGATTCATCTATATGATATCTACAAGAGACTCACTTTTGATCCAAAGACTCAGCTAGGTTGAAAATAAAAGGATATATTCTATGTGCCTGGCTGCTAAAGCAAATGCCATGCAATGGGTTGGCTTAAACAATTTGAATTTATTATTCATGGTGTTGAGGCCAGGAGGAGTCCAAAATCAAGGTGCCATCAAAGTGACACTTTCTCCCAGAAAACTGAAATTCTGGGGCTGGCTGCCAGAAACCTTTAGTCCTTAGCTTTTCTGTTCCATGTCTATGACATGATTGTTTTTGATTTCCAGGTTCTGGCTGCTCCTTGTAGCCATGTCTCCATTTAAGTTTCACTGTACTTATAAAAGACTTCAGTAATCTGTATTAAAGCCCAACCTGAATAATTTGGCCCACACCTAAACTGAAGTAACGTCTTGAAAAGACCTTATTTACAGTGGGACCTTGTGGACCCACAGGATTGGATTGGGTTTAAAAACATGTTTTTCTGTGGTACATAGCTACAAGCTACCAAAGGATGGAATAAGATATTCAATAAAATACAAATCAAAAGAAAGCTGGGTTACTATACAAATATCAGACATAATAAATTTTAAGACAAAACTGCCACAAAAGAAAGAAATTAAATAAGGATAAAAAGATTAATCCATCAAAAATATATAGCAATTATAAAAATATACACAACTAAAACAGAATATATTGAAAAGAATATAAATATATTCAGCAAAAATTGACAAAAAATAGACAGTTCTATGATATTATTTCGAGATTTCAATACCCATTTTCAATAATGGATAGAAAAAGTAGACAATGTTAATAAGGAAATAGAGAACTTGAATCACACTAAAAAACAACTAGCCATGACAGACATACACAGTTCATCTCAACCAAAACCATCAGAAAAATGCACATTTTTCTCAAATGTACATGGAACATTTCTAAGAATAGACCATGTATCTGACCACAAAACACGTCTCAGTACATTTTAAAACACTGAAATCATTCAAAGGATGACTTCCAACCGCAATGGAATGAAAGTAGAAACCAATGGGAAGGAAAATCGAAAAATTAAAAATTATGTGTAAACAACACACTTTTAAACAACCAAATGGTCAAGTTAGAAATCATCAAAGAATAGAAAATACTTTGAGACAAATGAAAGAAAAACACAATATATGAACATTAATGGGATGCAGTGAAAGCAGTGCTCCAAGAAAAATTTATAGCTCAAAATGCCTACATTAAGAAAGAAGAAATACTGCAAATCTAACCTTATGCTTTAAGAAACAAAACTATGAAGAACAAACTGAACCCAAAGCCAGTAGATGGAAGGGAATAATAAATATGAGAGCAAAGATAAATAAAACAGAGAATAGGAAAAGAACAGAGAATATCAGCAAAACCAAATATTGGTTCCCTGAAAAGATCAACAAAATCCACAAACCTTTAGCTAGACTAAAGCAATAAACCAAGAAAGAAGATACAAACTAGTAAAATGAGGAAGAAAACTGAGGATTTTCACCAGACTTGCAAAAATATAAGTGGATTATGAGAATACTATGAAAATCTGAATTCAAATAAACTTGACAATCTATATAAAGTGGAAAAATTCCTAGAAAAACACAAACTACCAAAAAGTTTAAAAAATCTCAGTGGATCTATAAGTAAGGAAATTTAATCACTAATCATTAATTTCCAAATAAAGAAAAACCCAGGACCAAATAAATTTACTGGTGTATTCTATGAATCATTTAAAGTATACTTAATATAAATCCTTCTCAAATATTCCAAAAAAATTCAAGAGGAGAGAATACTTTTCAACTCATTTTATGAGACCAGCATTACCCTGAGAACAAAGCCAGACAAAAATAGCTGCAGAGCAATAACACTTACGAATATAGATGCAATTATCCTTCAAAAAGTGCTAGCAAACCAACTCCAGCAGCATATTAAATGGATTATACACTATTACCAAGTGGGATTTATTCCAGGAATGGAAAGGTTTAACATGTTTAAAATGTTTAACATGCAAAAAATCCATCAATGTAATATATCACTTTAATATAATGAGGGGAGAAAATTACACAATAATCTCAACTGATGCAGAAAAAGCCCATGGAAAAAATTCAACACCTATCCAATGTACAAAAACACTTAACAAATTAGGAATAAAAGGGAAATTTCTCAACCTAAAAAAGGGAATTTATGAAAAACCCACAGCTAACATCATATTCAACAGTGAAAGACTGAAAAGTTTTTCCCTAATGTCAGGAATAAATCAACGATGCCCACTTTTACCACTTCTATTTGACATTGTACTAGAAGTTCTAGCCAGAGCAATTAGGCAAGAAAAAGAAAAAAAACATGCATCCAAATTGGAAAGGAAGATATAAAACTATCTCTAAAATATATACTTATATTTCTAAAAGATGAAATACTGATACATAATTACAGCAAGAATGAACCATGAAAACATGCTCATTGAAAAGTAGATACAAAATTCACATAGCATGTAATTCCATTTACATGAAATATCCAAAATAGAAAATCCACAGAGACAAAAAGCAGATCGGTGGATGCCAGGGGCTATGAAGAGTGGGTTATGGGACATGACTGCTTACTGGACAGGAAATTTTCTTTTGGGGTGTTGAAAATTATTTGGAACTTGATAAAGCCAGTGGTTGTACACATTGTGATGTACTAAATGTCACCGAATTACACCCTTTCAAGTGCTTATGACAAATGAACTTTATCTCAACAAAAGAACTGGGAGCTTAACACTATCAAGCCAATTTCAAGTGCCCCAATTCTCTTGCCCAAAGTGCTCTCCTAGATTTTGTCCCCAGTCAAGCCCCGGTTGAGTTCTTGTGTCATGGTGCCCCTCTGGCTGCCTGTTTATGCTCCCTGATTCATACACAGGGTTTGAAGTGCTTGATCTTGACCATCAACCCCGCTTACTCCAGCTCCTGCCCTCAGCTTCCACTGTCATACTGATCCCACTGGCAACCACTTTTCATCAATGTGCCCAGTCCCAATTCAGTTTCTGCTGAATTGGTTGCCTCCACGCAAATTCACAAATGGAGCAGAATCCTCAGTTTAGCTCTCACCCTGTTTGTTGCACTGTCTCTCCAAGCTAAGGCATGGGTTCCCCAACACCAGACACCCACCTTGCCACTGCTGTCAGCATTTGTACTAACACTTAAGGACGGTTCATCCCATTTGCTCTTTATTTTATCTCCAACATGATCTAACTCCCAAGGTTTACTGCTCCCTGAAAATAGATGTGCATTTTTTCCTTTCCAAGAAACATTTTTAGAGGTGAATCACAGAGAACCGAAATATTCACAAGATTCTAATCTCAAATGCAATCTGTACAGACAAACGTCTCAAAAAGTTTCTTTCTGATGCCTTGCTATAAATGAAATCATTTTCAGTACGTGTAAACTGTCATTACTGTTGAAGTAAATCAAGTAAAAAGGAAAAGAAATATGGTGGATTTTTTTTCTCAAAATACAATTTTTTCCACCTCAACTCTGATATCCCTGATGAATAATTATCCTTACTTCTTTTGTTATAAATTAGACAGGATCTTGGATTTACCTCACACAAAACTACCCTCAAGGCCTCTTTGAACCTGACATAATTTATAAATTGTATTTATTTATTTGGTTACCTAGTCTCAGGAATTTTCACTAAAGATAATGAATTCCTGACAAGGAATCCCAGCTTGCACACACATGACATTAGTTAAAATCTTGCCAATTTTTTTCCTAAATGATTATTAAATCTGGCATCGAGCTGTTTTAGAATCTTAGATTTTTATCTATAAAAATCCTAACTCATCAGTAAATTTTCTAAGGGAGCATGTATGCTGAGCTTGGATTAGAAGGTGCCATTGGTAGCTAAGTAGTTTAACATTGAAGCATCATAGAATAAAACCATTGCATATTAAGTAGTATTAAGCATTTATTATATAATAACACAGTTAAAAGATGTCAGGAGATTAGATGTATTAGATTTGTAGCTTGAGGTACTGATAGAGAGTGTTAAAACTTCTCAGAACTCTACAAATTCTAAGTATTGTTCCATTTATTATTCCAAAAACCAATCTGTTTGAAATATCAGAATTGCGTTGAAAAATCTCCAATCCAACCTCTCTTTCTCCCCCCTCTCATACACATATATGTTATATGTGTGCATATGTATGTATACATAGTATATGTATATATGAAATATGTGTATGTATATATATATGGTTGTATGTATATGGATGCATTTACACAAATATATAGATCGGCATGTATGTAAAATGTACATGTACATATATGAGGACACACCCACACATGCATTCATGCAAAGTTACTGAACACAGCTAACTAACACACTCCAGAACACACATAGGCATAACATCACACAAATACAAAAATGTATCTTTCACCTAATGGATCTCCATTGTCTTTAATGGAAAATCTCTTTAGGCCACAAGAGATTTAGGACACAACTTCTTAAGTGATTTCGAATTAGTCCTGAATCTTGATAGTTTCAAAACCTTGTATGAAGCGTCCTCAGATTATATGGTTCTTTGGTATCCCATTCTTTGCATATTTGTCAAAGAGCCTAAGTAAAAGAATGCTAAAATGCTGTGGCAAGTATCAGCACAGGACTTCCATTAAAAAAGTATATTTTGATCATGTGCATGGTGTGCATGAAAGCCCTGGCAGCTTTTTAAAGAAAGTTTAAATGAACCAATCATAATTTTAAAGTCTTAGTAGGACAGAGCCTCAGACAATGA